>APFE030668183.1:28424-39317 GCA_000404065.3 Pinus taeda | reverse complement strand
GGTGTAGCTAATATTATTATCACTCCTGCAAAGCTTATTTTTTGCTGCTCCGTATTTTCCATATCTGATCTCATCACTTATAATAATCCTTAAATCTTGGAATATATAAATTCTTATGTTTATTTTGGTTTCATGGAATGAATAGATATATTTCTGGCTGGTATCTCAAGAAACTATGCTATGTTTTATTTTGTTTTCATGGAATGAATAGATATATTTTTGGCGGGTATCTCAAGAAACTATGCTAGTTTTTAGTCAGCAAACTAGCTTTCCTGCAATATCATTAGTGATTAAACTAAATAAATTATTAGAGGAAAATAATTTGATTTAAAAAATAGAAAATTAAAATTAAAGTTAATCTATTATATTTTATTTTTAATAAATTAATTTCAATAATTAATATTATAAAATTTTAATATAAGTTTAAGTTGTTAATATTTTAATTGACTATTTTTCTAAATATTATTAAACCTTTGAATGCATCTTTTATATCATTGTTAAAATGACACAATATCTCCCCTCTCATATATCATTGTTAAAATGACACAATGTCCCCCATCTCATAATAATTCTCTTTGCGTTTGGCATGCCATATAGTGATATTGAAGGTTCATGGGAATGAAAGGTGGTTAATGGAGCATAGGTTGGCTATCAAATAGAGTTAAATGGTGATTGTGAAGATTCAAAGGGTAGTTCGGGTTATGTGGTCATCGTCTCATGAAATTTTACAATTTGCGGACATGACCCAATTCCCCCCACCTCATAATAATTCTCATCATAGAAAAACTATAATGAAGGCCTACCGTATAGTGGTATCACATGTTCATGGTATTGTAAGGTGGTTAATGCAACATAAGTTGCCTATTAAATCTGATCTAAATAGTGGTTGTGAGGATTCAAAGGTGCAACATTTGCAATATTTTCAATTTTATTGTGGTCACAAGTCTCACACTAATTGGCGCATAAATCTACTCATGTTATTTTGATTCCACTCACAAGTTTCATTGTTGAAAGGGGTAGGATTTATTATTAAATCACTTGTGTTGATTCTTGCATGGGTTTGCCTAGTTGTTTCCTTCTTGGGATAGTCATTTTCCTATTTTTTCTTATGCTTTTCTCTTATGTCGCTCCTCTATCTCCCTAATCGAGGCATCCTTTGGTTTTCCTTCATTACCCCCTAGTATCACTTAGCCCTTGCCTTTGAATTTCTTCAGGCTCTTCCCTATAGTCTCGGGTGTTTACTCACCATGTGGCTTTAGGATTGGTTATACCTTAGGGATCAACCCAAAGTTCATGCTCTCTTTTGTTTTATCAACCCATCATCCCATTTATATCATCTTCTATTCACAACAAGCTTTTAACCTAGGAAAAAGGCTTAAGAACATAATTCCAAGAAAATGTGTCAAAGTGAGAAGCATAGTGGTTTACTTTAAGGAAATGGGACTCACTTGAGCCCAACAAAGAGCAGAGTCCTCATTTGGCCTATATAGAGATAATACACCACTATATATTGAAGAGTAAATATTTTAAGTAGAGCGATAAATTGCAAGGGAGAAGGGATGCCTTTAAGAGATGGAAATCATTGGTAAATTTTCATATTTCATCTCAGACATTGGTCACGCGAGAGGGATATTCAACCAATACATACACATGGTTCACATTAATTGGAATCTCAAGATGCCTATGGGATGAGTCATGATTGATAGGAACATAATGAGGGAGGAATATTGCTCATTTTGGAAGAAATTTAACTAAGACCAATGTCTATAGTGTATAGAGGATCATATAGATCTTCTCTAAATCCAAGCTACTCACTAGGGAATAGAAAAGAATCGACGGTGGTTGAAGATTCAGACTCCCCCAAGGTCGAACGATGCATTCAATACACTCTTCTTTTGATACTTCTTCTTTCTGGTATTTTAAATTAAGGTTATTGTTTCTTTGGTTCACCTTCAACCACATGGAAATATTCTTTTAATATTAAACTTAAAAAAAAATAAAATCAATATTAATAACAAACTAGGGCAAGTAATAATTTATATTTTTATTTAAATACAATGCAATGAATAATCCTATTTTAAAAAAAGGTATTCCTACTATACCATTGCCAACAAAAAAACCATCATATACACATATTTTTTATATTTTTAAACAATGATTTAAAAATTACATGATAATGTGTTGTTTTGAGCAGTGAAAAAATAACCTACAAATAAATTGAAAATGCAGAAAATAATGGAAAATTAAAAAGGTAATAGAATAATCAAACACAAAGATTGACAGAGTGTTTTACGTGGTAAAACCCTCCTTGTGAGGGAAACATCCACTGGACAATGATAATCTCTATTCTTATTATTCAAGGGATATTTACAATAGCCAAATCACATGCATATATTATCCCACAATTCAACCCACTCTCCATTTGTTTTATGTTTTTCATATTGCCTCTATAGGCTCACATGGATAAATAGAAACCTGTCATATTTTTTCTAAATCCATCCATATCTTTTAAAGTAGTTACATAAGAAAAATTTTACATAAAACAAAAAATTCCTTTTATATGTTTTTTCCAAAAAACTTAGATTAGGAAAAACAAACTAAGCCAAAGGAACCAATCTTAGCTATTATCCCAAAAATATAGGGAAATAGTTAGCAACTTCTAACAGTATCCACCTTGACAAAAAATTTACCTTATATATCTTTCCTAAAATGTCCATCACCTTTCTTGCAAGCCAAGAGAAGCTACACACCATTTTAGCTTCTGTGACAAAACTGGTTTTGTGAACATGTATGCACAAATTTTCTCTGTATGGACTTTTTTCAGAGCCACCACTGCACTTCCATCAATAACTTGTCTTACAAAATGATATTTAATAGGTATATTCTTTGTCTTATTATGATAAGTTGGACTCCTCGCCAAATGAATAGCACTTTGACTATCACAAAATATTTTCACCTTGTCCTGCATCCTTCCAAACTCACCTAGCAAACTTTTTAACCAAATTGCCTACTTGCAAGCATGCAAGACAACTATGTATTTTGCCTCAGTAGTGGATAAAGCAACTATGTTTTGAATTTTTGACATCCAACTAACAGCTCCACCTACAAGAGTAAAAACATATCCAGAATTGGATCTCCTCTTTTCCAAGTCACCTGCAAAATCTGAATCAACATAACCATAGATTGAATCACTACTACCATTATAGGTGATACAATAATTACTTGTTCCCCTAAGATACTAAATTTCACTGCTTCCCAATTCTCTTTACCTAGATTTGTCATGTATCTACTGAAAACACCAATTTCATTTGAAATATTTGCCCTTATACTAACCATTACATACATTAAGCATTTTATTGCATTAGCATATCATACACAAGACATATAATCCTTTTCTTAATCATTACTATGACATTAACCTGAAGAAAACTTGAAATAGGAAGCTAAAGGGATTTGAACATGTTTCACATTATTCATACCAAATCTCAGAAGTATTTTCTCCACATACTTCTGTTGTGATAACCACAACTTACCATTTTTCCTATCTCTATGTATCTCCATGACCAATATTTGTTTTGCTACTCCAAGATCCTTCATTTCAAAGGTCCTAGTCAACTAAGCCTTTAACCTGTTGATCTCAACCATGCTTTTGCTTATTACAAGCATATCATCATCATATAACACCAAAATAATGAATATGCCATTTTCCAACTTTTGAAAGTAAACACAACAATCATACTCACTTCCGGTAAAATTATAGCTCATCATGAAGGAATCAAACTTCTTGTACCATTACCTAGGAGACTGCTTCAGGCCATACAATGAATTCTTTAGTTTGCAAACAAACTTCCTATGGTGATTTTGAGCAAAACCCTTGTGGTTTTTCCATATATATATCCTCATCCAAATCTCCATGGAAGAATGTTTTTTTTAACATCTAGTTGCTCTAACTCTAGATCAAGTAATGCAAGTAATGCTAACACAACTCTAATTGAAACAAGCTTAGAAACTGGTGAAAAAATCTCATAGAAATCAATACCTTGTTTTTAAGAATATCCTTTTTCAAACAGTCTTGCTTTGTGCTTCTTAACAATATCATCAACTCATTTCTTCAATTTGTAAACTCACTTGCAACTGAGAATTTTCCTATCCTTAGGAAGTTCCACAAGATCCCATGTCTTATTTCTTTGTAAGGCATCCATTTCCTCTTTCAATGCTACTTTCCATTTATCACTATAAGATACTTCCATTACTTCTTGATAACAACTACGTTCTCCATCATTAGAAATTAAAAGAATAGATGTAGGAAAATAATCATACCTTTTAGGAAAATATCTAATCTGTGTATACCTTCATAGAATTCGCTGTGGTATTTCCTCAATTTCCTAAGAAATTTATGTATCCTCATATGCTTCTATAGGAGTTTCTACATGAACATCTTCATGAGCCTCCTACCTTGTAGATGATTGAGTTTCCAATTGAACTTGTTGAATCTATGGTACTTTTGCATGTTTCATTTCACCATCTACATCTGATTTCATGAGTGACAAATCATCAAATAGGACATCTTTGCTAATGATGATTTTGTGCGTAATAGGATCCCACAATCTATATCCCGTAACTCTATCACCATGTCCAACAAAAATTAGCCTTTTTTATTTTGGACCTAACTTAGAACGTTGATTCTTTGGAATAAGAGCATAGGCATCACAACCAAAAGCTTTAAGATTTGAATAATCACAAGGTTGACTTGTCCATACCTCTTTTGAAATCTTGCAGCTAGTTGCAGTGGATGGTGATTGATTTACCTAATAGCATGTTGTAAGAACTTCTTCAGCCCACAATTCCTATTTCAACTTGGCATTATTGAGCATACTCCTTTCTCTCTCTAGAAGAGCCCTATTCATGCGTTCAACAACACCATTTTGCTGAGTATAAATCATGGTTTTATGTCTTTTGATCCCAAATTCCTTGCAATAATTTTCAAATTCCTTTGAAGTAAACTCAGTTCCATTGTTAGTTCTCAAACATTTAATTGACCTTCCAGTGCTCTTTTCAACCAAAGATCCATACTGCTTAAAAGCATCAAATACATCAACTTTTCTTTTCAATAAATGGATCCACACCTTTCTAGAGTAATTGTCTATAAATGTTACAAAATATGAAGATGCTCCAAAAGATACTTTTAGAGATGGTCCCTAAAGATCTGAATGGATGTAATCAAGGATACCTTTACTAACATGTTTTCTTGTTTTAAGTTCCTATCTAGATTGCTTTCCATAAATACAATGCTCATAGAAATTCAAATTCAAATATTTCAAGCTTGCAAGTAACTTATGATCAACCAATACCTTCAACCCTTTCTCGCTCATATGACCCAAGCGTTGATGCCATAAATGAGTAAAGTCACTTGTACCTTCAGATGCTACTGTTGCATAATTTTTTTTGGTCCTTCCTTCAAGATTACAAAGGTTCCCAAACCTTTTAGCCTTCATGACTAGCCAGATGCCTTTCATCACCTTCATAACTCCACCTTGAACTATACATTTATAACCAACTGAATCTAACACTCCCAAAGATAATAAGTTCATTCTAATCTCATCCACATGTCTCACCTCTATCAACATTCTAACTATACCATCATACATTTTAATCATGATACTACAAATCCCAACATTTTTGCATGTAACATCATTACCCATGAAAACCACACCATCATCAATAGATTGGCATGCAAAGAACCAATTCCTATGAAGACACATATGATGGGAAGCACCAGAATCTAGCAACCAATTATGATGATGTTGATAAGCAGTACAAGTGGACAATGCCTCATCAACAATACTTGCACTTGTTTCAACTGAATTACTTTCCTTTATGGAGTCCTTTTTAGTAGCTTGTTCCTTTCTTTTCCAACAATCCTTCTTAAGATGCCATGTTTTATTACAGTACCAACACTTTAACTTACTCTTCTTTCCTCTTGATTTTGATCTTGATGTGTCTCTCAAATTCTGATCGTTTTCTTTTGATCGACCTCTTGCCACCATTTCTTTTGATGTTGTGGCTTCATGTCTAGATTTATGTCGAGTTTCCTCACATGACAAAGCTCCCACAACAACATCAAAATAAATGGTATTGGTAGACCTAAAACTAATAGAAGTTACAAAATGATCCCAAGACTCACTCAAAGAACACAATAGTGTAATTGCTTTGTCTTCCCCTTCTACATTTTACATCTATACTAGACAACTGGCATAAAATAATATTGAAAGAATTCAAATGATCAGATATATTTGTACCTTCCTTCATTTGGAAACTGTATAATTGCTGCCTCAAGTAGATTATGTTTGTCATGGACTTTGTCATATAAAGGCTTTCTAACTTTGTCCATAAGCCTGCAGTTGTTTTCTCTCGAATGATGTTAAACAACACATCATCTTCCAAGCACAAACGAATAACACTAAGGGCCCTTGCAGCCATGTCCTCCCAGTTGTTATTATCCATGCCCATAGATTTCTTTGCCCTGCCCATTGATGCCTTTGCCACTCCTTGTTGCATGAGCATATCCTGCATCTTAACCTTCCATAGCTCAAAGTTATTACTGCCATTGAACTTTTCGATTTCAAACTTCGCACTTTGCATCTTCGCCATTACACAAACTTTTCCTAAAATCTCTAATACCACTTGTTGAATTGAGTAGCGAAAAGGATAACTCCTAAATAAATTGAAATTGTAGAAAATAAAGGCAAATAAAAATGATAACAAAATAAGCAAACACAAAGATTGACACAGTGTTTTAGGTGGTAAAACCCTCATTGTGAGGGAAACATCCACGGGCAATGATAATCAATATTCTTATTATTCAAGGGATATTTACAACAACCAAATCACATAAGCACACATTATCCCACCATTCAACCCACTCTCCATTTGTTTTATGTTTTTCATATTGCCTTTATAAGCTTACATCTGTCAAATTTTTTCTAAATCCGTCAATAACTTTTAAAACAGTTACATACATTTTTACATAAAACAAAAAAATTCTCTTTATATATTTTTTCAAAAAAATTAGATTAAAAAAAACAAACTAAACCAAAAAAACTAATCTTAATTATTATCTTAAAAATATAAAGAAATAATGAGCAATTTCTAACATATAAATTTAAAAATTATACGTTAAAGATATGTAATTTTAAATAGTAAAATAGTAAATAATTTTATTTTTTAATTATGTTTATAACGTTATGTATATCACGAATATACATAAATATTAAAAGAAATTGATAAAACTTATATATATATGATCAACATTAATGACATCCTCAAGATATTTCGTGAAAATTGCTTGATTTACATTTATAAAATAAATAACCGAATATCGTGTAAATTAGTTTATGGAATGTATGCTTTATCTATAGACTAGAGTTGACTTCAATTTGACATAATTACATAGCTTTTATTTGATCATATTTGGAAATGGTTTGCAATTGAATCTTGAGTTAGATATCGCTTTGTTTTCCGGATTATTTATATCGAAGTTATTTTTTAAGATGAATTATATTTGATGGTTTGAAATGTTGATTAGATGTGAGTGTAAATGGAAGAATAAAATTATTCTTTCCTTATATCGAAGTTATTTTTTAAGATGAATTATATTTGATGGTTTGAAATGTTGATTAGATGTGAGTGTAAATGGAAGAATAAAATTATTCCTTTATTGTTGTTTTATTACTGGTGAAAATTAAAATATAATTATAATATAAATTCATATATATATTTATATAATTATATATATTATATATAATATTGTATTGAAAGTCTATAAATAATAAAATAAATAATATAGTTATAAATAAAATTTCAATTTCCGTAATAATTTATATCATTTTTATAAAAAGTAGAGAATTGGACAGGGCATTAAGAATAATATTGTAGTACATGAAAGGGTAATTATTGCATATCAATAGAACTCAACATTAAAAAAAAGTATATTAAAAATGGAAAAAAATATTTTACTACCAGATAGAAAGAACATAATTTGTGTCAATATTAAAAAAAAATAAAATTGAATTAAAATTATTTTTATCTTTTGAATTTATTCCATTTCTCTTATTGAATTGATATACAATATTTAAGAAACATTAATTGCAATTTTTTTAAATGTTGGTTACAGTGTAGTCTACCTTTTATAATTTTTGGACCTTTTTGTAACATATTTCCTAGAATCTAACAAGGATTTGTTGGACTCATAAGTTTGAGTTGTGAAGTCTCCACAATCTAACTGCCTTAGGGTTTTTGGGGGTGTTGAATCCATATATATTGTCAAAAATGAATTTTAAACCACAAAAGCTCACAATTCAACCAAAAATTATTTCTCCAAAAAACTAAAACTTATAATTATTAGACAATTTCTAAATAATATATATATGTGTCTATGTGTGTGTTCTTATTCCATTAATAAATTCTTTTTATTTCAAAGATATTTGTAATTCTTTTAATGTTTAATACAGAAGTGACTTATACATTTTAAAATGGTTTAATAACAAAAATAATTAACTCACTCTTTCTATAAAGAGACACAAAAACTATTTTATATTATATAAAATAAGTGCAAATTAAAAATTTCTTATAGTTAAAACATTTTATTAGTGTCTTTTTCATTTTTACCCAGAGCTAAGAGGAATCAAATCTTTTGAAGTGCAAACATTTCTTCAAATTTCGTACTCAAAAAGAAGTTTGTGTTTTGAGAAAATTGATCCCTCTTGACCCTCAGTAAGGCTTTGTGTTTTGAGAAAAATGTAATTCAATGCAAAATAATAAAATGATACTGCAAAATGTGATTAATCATACTTTAAAAATTTTGAAAGTATATATATCTTTTGATAGAAAGTTAAAGTTAAAATTAAAATTAATATTAATATCGTGAAAAAAAACATTCATAAATTTCATAATGATAAATAAGTATTAGAATTCTTTATATAGAAAAAATTATCAATCTTATAACATTAAAAAAAAATAAAAAGAAAAATATATTATTCAAAAAATTTTATATATAAATGAATATAAATTTTAAAATATTTGTAAAAATATAACTTTAATGACTTCAAATTATTAAACAAAATTATAATAATTTGAAATACTTTCTTATATTTTCATGAAAGACAAAATTTATAATACTTATCTATCAAAATTTTAAAACAAATATATTTTCCAAAAATCCATATAACCCTATCATATTATCAACTTTCCCAACCTTCTAATTCATTTAAAATAAATAATAATTTTCAAACTATTTTCCAACATAATTCTTTTTTCTAAGAAATATAATAAATTTTATATCTTTTTTAATGTTGTTTAAACTAAATTCATTCGTACTAAATGTGAATGTGAATCATCATATACGTGTCGTCATTATGATAATCGTTATATACACAATAATAATATAAAAGGAAAAACATCAAAATTTTAATATTTTCCAATTATTTATTTATTTATTTTTCCTGAATTTGTCTACTCCTATATTGATACAAAAATATGATTACAGAGAGGCCGAGGCCTCGAGAGTTCTGGCCCAAGATACGGCATGCTTACAAAATATCGCTTGAAAAACTAACCAGAAGACTTGCTTTAAGACTTGATATATCTGGAAACTGTAACTAAAACCAGGACAGATTGGTTGGAACCAATCAAAAACTCAGTACAGCGCAGCCTCTACGTGATCGGAATCTAACCCATAAACAGATTGAACCAAAACAGTGACCAAAAGACAGGAGAATGTCGCCCATGCAGGGGAAACCGACAAGTCAAAAATTGAAAAAGACCTGATTCTGAGAGCTATAAAACATGAAATGACTATGGATCCAGAAGGGATTGAGCATCTTCTTACAACAGCTAAACAAAACCAGAAGGTGCAGACCTGTTCAGTCTTCATGCGAGGTTGGAGGCGATTCTTCAACAATGCGGCAACTGAATTGGTCTAGGTCTTCAAACTCAGAGGGTTGGCCCTCTTTACTTGAAGAACCACCACCTGCAGGAGCGCTCAAACCGGCATGGATGGTAGTATCTAGTGTTGCAGAGCCACCTGGGTCCTTTCTCCGAGTAATCGCAATCTGCAAGGATTCATTCTTGTCTTCCATCCTTGGCTCCAAAGGAACCCCTGGACTAATAGCCCCCGAACCCACAGTATCCTCACACAACTCAACGGTGACTGACACAATGAAGGAGGAATTGCCTAGAGTGCAGGGGAAGCGAAAGCGAGCCATGTGGGAATGGGAATGGTGAGAGCGCGCTTCTGTAATGAACCGCCCTCATCCTTACCACGACCACTTCTGGTCACAAGATATCTATCAAAGCAGAAATCCAAAGCCTCAGACGAAGGGTTCGAGGTAGTGGAGGAAGGCTGGCGGGAGACATGGCCTCGAGAGATGCCTCTTCTGCAGTTCATCCTTGAGGGCACTCTGGGCATTTTGAAGTGTGCTGGAGGAGCAGAATGAACAGTTGTGGAGGGGACTGAGAGGGGGCGACAGAGGAAGAAGCAAAACAGATGAATTGAAGCATGAAAGCACTGATAAGTATCAACGCCTCGATCCATAACCAGACAATGCCCTGGTCTGTCTCGAGAGCTAGGAGCTTTAGCCTCGCTAGACCAGCATGAGCACAAGGGATGAGCAAGAGTGAAAATCCAGCAGAGCGCCATTGCAGATAAACTAACATACCGGCGAGAGGGAAGGGGCTGCGTTAATGCAGCATTAAAGTTGTTGGCTTGAAACTTTAACTCATACCTCATGCGAGGCCGGCTGACGATGGTGATTAGCCATGCGCCCACCCTCCACGCCTCCTTCATACTGCTCGCCAGACTACACACCCGCATCCGCGAAATTTTTTTAATATTAA
>APFE030668183.1:0-12084 GCA_000404065.3 Pinus taeda | reverse complement strand
TACCATATGCCTTACCAAGCTTCTCTCCTGAGCTTAGTCTTTCGACATCTCTGTGGTTCTCTCCTCTTGAACTAATTGAGTGCTCCTGCTCTAGGTTTGCTGCAATCTTCTCACCTTCACAAAATAAAATAAAATAAATTACAAGCTTACAAATCTTTAGCAAAATTGTACCTATTCTTTCTTTGCATGCAAAAACTCCTTTCCGCATGAAATCTTTTCCCGCTCTGATACCACTTGATGGGGATGAGATTTTGGGGGTGAACCAAAATCCCATTTTCCCAATAAATCGTTCTTGAGGCCTATGGCTTATGGGCCCACGAAGCCTATCAGAAACACTTCTCATGGTCTCACTTGCCTTATGGGCCAATGAATCATTAATGTTTTTAAGAAGCTATGGCAAATTCTTGGGAAGCTCGAGACCCTCCTTCGCACAAACTAGGTAGCCATGCATTATGACGCTTTCATCATTGTCCGTCCACACATGTGCCATCTTCTTTGAGGAAGTCTTTGAATATTTCTGTGGCGAGTCCTTTGCAGAAGTCACCATGAGGATGGGGGTTGGGGATTCTCCCAGTTGCTTCCACAGTTTCTTATTCGTAGGGTTCAGAGTTAAGACTTCTTCTTCAGCTCGGTCTGATCTTCAATAGCCTCGTCATCTTTCACGACTTCTTATACAACAGCTTTTTTTTCTCTTGGAGATTGATTTCTTCTTTGGCTCGTGCAACACTCCAGCAAAGTCATCATCATTCGCAATGTTTTCTTCCACGGGTTTCTTTCCCCTGGACACTGATTTCTCTTACATGAGAGGTTGTTCTCTGGCCACTTGACAAAAATGCCATGCCTTCAGAAAATCCAAATCATTGGCAAACAATTCAAAAAAAACAAAGAAAAAATACACAGACACTAATTCTCATAAGACGAATTTCATTATGTATAAACTCGATTACAATTTAAGGCATCTCATCCTTAATCCTGTATTCTCTTGCAACTACATTGTATCTCCCCACTTACACTCTCTCACACGCATAGGTTCTTTTTTCCTAATGCACCAACGAATTCTTAATATCTCATTATACATACATGGCTGTTTTAACTAAATTTTTAACTGAAATTTGTTCACTAATTGAATTCTGTTGACAGTTGGCCTGATTGTCCATGTGTCTTCTTTCTCTAGTTTTTTTCACTAAGATGCTCGGATGCTCCTACATCATAATACGTGATTGGTGCCATAATATTCAAACATAACCACCTCATTTGGATGCCAAAAAATGGTCGGACCTTGTAAATCTATGACTAGGCTTTGAGAACCCTTTCAACATTGGGAGAAAATAAATGAGACTATTTCATGAGAACACTTTGTCTCCTAAACCATCATTTTATTAGTTTTTTCTTGGTGAACAGGAGCCTAAGAATCATTTTATCACCTAAACTATTTATGCCTCTTATATTCCATGATATTGTTTTCATATAGGAGGATTAGGATTTGAGGAAATATCCTTAGTCATCAAATCGAGTCTAGAATAATTGACCATAATTTCACCTATTATTCTAGTAGTTACTTGTGGCTATGTTATGGCCATTTTCTTTGAATGTATTATGCTAATCCTTGGTTTTGGATATTGAATCCTAGATTATTGGGTAGTGATTGGAGTGTGCTCAATATGAGTGAGGCTTAATATGGGTATTTAGGAGTGCTCACTTTAGAACGTAAACTTGATGTTTAGGAATGGCCTTTTAATCCTTATTCTTCCAATTCACTTCCATTACTTATGGATCGAAGTAATCTAGATCCATTTCCTCGTCCCCTTTTTGGGTATCTTGAGAGAGAAATTCTATCATAGTGAACTCAAGGTTGCTTGATGATTCTGATTCACAAGGGACAATGGAAATTTTAGGGCTTTTGGGTGTTTTTGACTCCTCATTATGTGGTTTGAAGCTAGCTAGAGATAGATCTAGTTGAAAAAACACCTGAGCCATAGAAGGATCTTTAAGGGAAGAAAAATGGAAGAACCAACAAGTTTTAAAGTTGTTACAAGTTTGTATCTCGGGATCAACCTCCTTTGTAGCTAGAACCTTAGTTTTTTTTCACTTCGATTAAACATGTGTGAAGCCATCTTAATCCACAGGGAGAACCAAAGTTTGTTGCGATACAACAATGTGTACAGGGTATTATTTAAATATACTATGATATTTGTGGCAATTCCTACTACAAAAGATGATGTGTTCATATTCCAGTAGTTGTTTCCAAAACTCATCCTAAAGTAGATATTTATGGAGGAAGAGAGGGGTTGAGAGATGTTCATGTGAACATAGATCTAAGCATAAGATGTATTTCTTCCCCTTATGGTGACTTTTGATGATTTGAAAATAATACCAAGGGTATTTCCAATACCTTCGAGGTTATCTTCCTCCCAGATTTCCTTAGAAGGAAGTTTTGGATCCAAATTGATGCTTCCATGAAGCTCCTTTTTGGAAGAAAATGATTAACCTAGGTACAATTCTCAGGCTAGCAATGACCACTATAAGAAATCATTTGGCTCCTAAATCCATATCTATTGTCCAAAAGACCAAGAAAATGAAAATCAAAGCATGATCTGACTTGTATTAAATGTAGTGCTTAATTGTGAAAAATTTAATTTCAAATTTAGGGTCTTTGGTTTCCTTTTGAAGACAACAATATAACCTCCTAGCATGCCATGATTCACCTATCAGTGGACTCATTAAGATGACAAGGGTATTGTTAACTATCTTTTGATTGAAGTATTTCTTGCCCCTCTCTCCTCATGAGATACTATTTAGTTTGGAATTTTCATAGGCTACATTGTGATATGATATTGGCGAGTTGTCCCCTCCATCCTTGTGCATGAAGGATGTCAAGGCTTAAGATTGGTTGAAAATCCATAGTTGTAGAATTCTTAGAAACCCTTGGTGTCCGATTAGGTTCTTTCCCTATATATATGTATGTATATATATTTTCTAAAGAGAATTATTGCACAAAATACTATATATTTTATTATCAACCAATATCATATATTTATACATCAAACTAGGTGTAGGATAGATTGTTTATCTTAGCCAACCAATCTAATTACTTGAAATAATATCTCAACAATAGATAAAATTAGGATATAATTAACAATGTCCTAAACAAAAATATCATGTAGAGATTAAACTAACCAATACATTTGATAATGCAAAATATCACATATTAAGCACAACATATGTAGGAGTCAACATCTCGAACACCCTCCCATGAGAAGTACTCTTCATTATCCTTTTTTTGGTTGAGTCTTCATCATCATCTCTATTGATTTTGAAATCTCATAGATTGAACTTCATCACAACCATTCATAATAAAATTATACTTCCACTCGATCCCTAAGATCAAATTTATTTATGCTACTAAATCAATTTTGTGTTTATAATTATTGAACTATTATCAATTCTATTGGTGTATTTACATATATCAAAATACATGTCCATCAAATTTACCTGTTAGTTTTTTAAGAAAGTAGTCTAGATACTAAATGTACCCAGAGTTAATATCACAACATGAACTTCATTTGGTTTTGAATATTCATCATCATTTATTTATTCCATTTACTAATTTAAATGTCCATTAAAAAAAAAAATCATCCATTTATAAATGCATCCATTTACCAAAAAAAAATTTGAATCTAAAACATGTTGACATTCTCATAGAAGCCACTACCATATTCATGAACACATTAATGAATCTATCCATATATCTTATTGTATATGTAATCATTGCTACCACAAAGGAGAAATACAGATATGAATTCCATGTAGTGGAATAAACTATATATACTAGTATTTTTATTCTCATAAGTGGCCTTACCAATTTTATCATAATTAAGATAGGAAGGAAAGGGATAGTACAACAGATCTCACCATGAGATAATTCACCTCACTAGTTCTTTCCAAGTTACTTATTGACCCTAGTTCATAAAATAGAAAGATTAACATAGCAATATGGATCTCCTCCAATTTGTGTAAAATAACTTGCAACTCCAAAGTTTGTAGACATCATTATGAAATTTAGTTTATCAAGCCTCAAATGCCATTGTTCTATCTCTAAATTCTATAGTCCATCATCCTCATAAATCCGTTTTAAATTTGAATGTATTTCATCCTTTATCCATCTTGATGATGGCATGTTCCCCATTGAGATTGAGTTTCAACCATAATTTTAATTTGTCTAGAAAACATCCATATGGTGCTTATGATTCATCACATCAAATCATGTGTAAACATAGGGCTTCATAATGTCCATCTCAACGCTAATTAATGGTGATATATCGCACAAGTATACCTTTGAAGTTGCTAACTAACGATGAACTCTTCTAAGAAAATAGGTACACAAAATTCTTCACAAATATATATTAATAATCTGCATTTACACTTTCTTAGTATCACATCTCTCGCATAAGCCCTGTTTTAAGGTAATTATACTTTTAGAGCTAGTAATTCTTTGTATTTTATTATATCATAATATCATATATTTATACATCAAAATAAACTTGATATAGTTTAATTATCTTAGTTAGCCAATCTTGTTAGTCAAGGTTATTCCTTAACCCCAACAAGAACTAGTCCTAATTTAACAACTTCATAACCAACCTCCTGAGCAAACGTCTTGGGTAGCGATTAATTTTTTTGAAAATATTATACATTTAAATTTTGAAAATTTATATTTTTTATAAATAGATTTGTATTTATAAAAACATATTTTCATAAACATAAACTACCATCATAACTATCAATGAAAAAAAAGCATTTAATAAATAACCTTTGAGTTGCTTGTAATTGGCCTCTGATCCTTTGTTTAATCTTTTAGTTTCTTGTAGTTGGTCCCTTATCCTGTGTAACAAGGGAAGAGAGGTGCGTGTGCGTGTAAAAGAGAACTAAGTATTGCATCTTAAAGGGGTGTTGTCTCAAAGAATACTAAATATATCTTCAAGATAGAGAAAGAAGTACAAGTCTAACAAATATTTAAGTTAGGAAATAAATTAAGGGGTGAGTGAAAGATTCAATGTGGTTTACAATTGGGAAACAAAGTTATTCAAAATTGTGTAGAATGAATTGGGTGGCCAACAAATATTTAAGTTAGGAAATAAATTAAGGGGTGAGTGAAAGATTCAATGTGGTTTACAATTGGGAAACAAAGTTATTCAAAATTGTGTAGAATGAATTGGGTGGCCAAAACTTTGATGGCACAATTTCTAGAAAGGAAGAGAAGCAACAATATAAAATTCATGCCAATAAGATCTTTGAAGGAAAATTCAAGGCTCTATATCTTTTTTGTTGAAAGTAATTTTTCCATGTCATGTGCATATGTCATTATGAGTCACGAGGAGTCAGTCTAGATGTTGTTGTTTCATATGTATGAGTTGTAGTCACGATTCAGATGTGTCGAATTCATTGTTTTATGTCTTATATATTTGTAATTGTTTTTATCAATAAACATATCAAAGTGTGATTTGTGTTGTGTGTAATCGCTCTATCCAATTTTTTAACATGGTATCAAAGCCTGTTAAGGCCAGGAAGATGTGAGAGAGCCTTGAGTTTATTGCTATATAAATATTTTAAGGTATGAATGTTTTTTTGTGAGTGGTTGTCAATTCTATATGTCTTTGTAAAGTTTTTTTGTGTGGAGTGTGTGTGAGTTTAGAACCCATTGTCTTGGTTTCTAGTGCATTAGTAAAAACAAAAAGAAATAACTAATGAATAGAGAGGATCCGTAGAGGAGAGACCATGATATTTTCTTGAAAAAGCTGAAGTTGTGAATTAACTCTACAATTTCATATCTAAATTTCAATAGTATGGCACCACAATTATTGCATTTTTTTATTCAAATAATTAAGCTACCATAAGAAAGAGGCCTATGTCCATCCAGAAACACCAGTGCAGTGGTGAAGAAGAGGAATGACAGTAGTATTGTAGGGGTGTACGACAATGACGATGGAGGAGATTCAAAATAGAGATAAGGGACTCTACATGGCAGGGGCTAGTGATTGGCTCGATTTTCGGCCCAGGGTGTGTAAGAGCTTCAAGTTCGACTATTTATTACATTTGGGAACTCGCTGGATCATGCAGATCTACTAGACATTAGGTTCCTTCTCGATCATGCGTGGTTTTCTCTTTATTTTTAAAATGTGTATTTTATGCTACCGAAGGGAAGACATATTCTGGTATTTTGTCGTGCATGCATCACCAATACACAGTCTAGGCTGTTGTTGGTGTAAATACCTCTTCAATTTTGGCATGTGTATCACATAATGTTGAATAATCTGTGTGGCATAGCCTCTACCTTACATCATGGCAACAGGGTGCAAATCTGATCCATTTACAAGGTTGTTCGATTTCATTGATTACCGTGTTTGTGGGATCTAAATTATGTTTTTCACATTGTTGAATTACCTGATAAGGAAAGTGCTGGGGTAGCTCGAGATTTCCTCTTCAGCAGTTTCAAGTGGACAATAGGTGTAAAGTGAATACCGTATCTCATAGAGATTTTGTGGTTGCGGAATTTTGTGCTGCTACAGATATCATAGAGATTTCTCTATCAACTTTATAGTTTTTTATGAAGTTTTTGATATTGTTTCCAAGTTTGTGGTGTGATTTAAAGTTGTAGCTTTATTACTGTTGTTGTGTGATTAAAAAAAATGGATATGGTGCACTTTTATTATGTTGTCGTGTGTTATTGTTATTGTCCAAAAGTAATGTGCACAAAGAATAGACCAACTATTGAACGGACTAAAGTGACCCATTGTGCTTCGAGAACATTAGTTACAGGTAGTTCATAATAAATTCAAGCTGGTGTGACTCATCATGTTTCAGGACTATTAGTGTAGATTATTTTATACAAGATCAAGTTGTAGAATTGTCTGTTGAAGACATTTTGTACCTAGAATGCTATCCTAGATAACCGATGAAGGCTATAGACGGTCATGGATTCAATAGATGGTGGAAATCTCATAAGATGGTTTAATATCGAGACTCACCCATTGTGCTTCGGGATGTTGAGAAGTGTCAAATGTACAAAGTACATTAATGATGGTCTGAAGCAATTATGTCTTAACCTGATCAAGTGGGAAGCTGAAAAGTGTGGTGAAGAAAAAGAAACCATGAGATTTCATACTGGACATGAGTCCTAGTGATTGCCATATTAGACAAATCTGACAAAGAGTCATTTATTGTTGTAATATATGTTTTCAATGTTTTCCATGTAAGCATTAAGGGAGGGTGTTGGAAGTAATGCTTCCATGTCATGTGTAGTTTCCATTAAGAGTCACTACAAGTTAGTCTAGATGTTGTTGTTTCCTATGTATGAGTTGTAGTCATGATCTAGATGTGTCGAAGTCAATTTTTATGTCCTATATATTTGTAATTGTTGTGATCAATAAACATATCAATGTGTGATCCATGTTTTGAGTATTTTCTCTCTCCAATTTTTTAATAGTTTTTTTGGATTGAGATATTAATTATACAAGTTCTAGAGAAAATAGAAAAGAAGGTAGAGGAAGGCTCATTTTGATCATTAGTAACTTGTATCATAACTAGTTTTCCCCTCATTTTTTTTTGGTTAATTTTTAATTTTCACTTGGATATATATAAGAGATATTTAAATGATTCCTGTATAATGTTTAAATGGAACATATGAGAGGAGAATTAAGAGTACTATCCCATGACATACACTTGTTGATGGCTATATGTCTAGTAATGATAATTGGTGACATATCTTCATAATTATACTCATTATAATTTAACCTTTCACCTAAAATGTTAACATTGGGGATTCTAGTTCCTCCTCATAGTATTAAATTTCCTAACCATACATGTATCACCTTTAGTTATGAATGAGTCAACCTCCCATTGATATCTATCTTACTCATAGGTTTATCTCAACAAATATCTTTATGATGAATTAAACAATATGGTTGATATTAATAAATTAAACTTATCTTATCATGTTATCTTTTATGACTGTAAAAATATGGTCTTCAACTAATTATGGGACCACTTTCAGTGGAATACAAGGTTTTCGTAGGTTTCCATTTTGAAAGTGGATGACATTGAAAATATAACCCTATCCCCATTTTAGGCATCATAACTTTTTATTCTCCATTAAAGACCCATTGGTCTCCCAAAATATGTGTGACAACTCTTGTCCAAACACATTGATTCATTATATATTAATTT
This sequence comes from Pinus taeda, assembly GCA_000404065.3. NCBI lineage: Eukaryota > Viridiplantae > Streptophyta > Pinopsida > Pinales > Pinaceae > Pinus > Pinus taeda. Next base: position 3,861 of record APFE030668183.1, on the reverse strand, counting down.
TTTCCCAAAGGAACATACAACACTAGATTGTAGCTACAGTATACCCCTATATGTATTTCTGGTGTTCTTTCTTTTAACTATCAACTATGGTTAAAGTCCCACGATAGAACCCTAACCTTACCTATTTACCCTACTGATTAAATATACAAATGTGTAATGTCCATCCTCATTTTTTTCTTATCACAACAATTATGTCCCTTTAATATAAGGTTATAACTTATGCATCCTAAATTACTTAGTACCTTAGTCTTAGAAATGTATTTGGAACTCTCGACAATAATGAAGTTTGGGGAATGTGGCCATTTTATTTATATAACTCCTAGCTACATCGATGAAGAATGTCTCGTTGGAATCAGGTGTTGAGGCAACAATTATAAGATTTCGTTCTGGAATAGTTGTGAACCACCTCATCTTGGCCCATGTGAAATTCACCTGTCTGTCAGTCCTTGGGATAGGTGAACGTTGGAGATGTAGTTGCACCCATCTTATGGTGGCTATCAAGTTTCCTAAAGCCTAGCCTCATGTATCGAGTTCATTCTTCGTGTGTTTGGTTTCTCTAACTTCTTGGATTTTGTCACGTCCTCACTGAGCCGCTATGTGACATGTTTGTAGCTCGACACTTGGTAACACTTGTCCAATATATTGGTGAGTTATTATATTGAATAATTTTTTTTTTTTCGTTTAAATATACATTTATCAATTTTTCCCTAGCAATTTACTGTGTTCCCTTACAACTCGTTGGCCTCGAACTGCTTATGATTTTTGTGTGAATCTCCCTTCCGTATTGGGTTCGGTAATTGTTTATTTGGATGAATACTAAATACTGGAAATTTTCCATTTTCATCATAGGTTTGGAGCACTTAGCCTAGAGAAAAGTTGCGCTTAGTCAAAAGAAAATAGCAAGTATATATATAAATGGGGCTTTTTTCCCTCAAGCTTTCTTCTTGTCCTTACAAATGTTGGTGTTTCTCCATTTGTTGGAGATTTCCTTTCACGGTTACCTATATATGTATATTTAATACATATGTAATAACCTCTAGGACTAGGGAAAACCCTTATGCCTGGGTGAATATTATGCAGGCACCCTATCACCTTGATGACCAATATTTTTATTTCTTTAGCTTGGGAGTTGTTAGATGTTTTTTTTCTTTGTTTTCTCTCCTATATCTAGTATATGAGTAACACATCTATTAGTTAACTCTGGTCTAACAAAATACATTAATATGTTTTACAAGGTAGAGACACCTTGAGTTGTCGCCACAACAGGTAAAATCTTTAGACATTGTTTCTTTTTCTAGGTTATTAATATTTTTTATCATTGGTGGCATTACCTTTAAGCAGTTGCAATAATCACAAGCCATGGTCCTTGTCACAGGTATATCCATACTAACCACTTTAAGATTCCCAAGGGGCAGAGAGCACCTTCTAACTCATCTTCCCTTTTCACAAGTCGGTTTTTCCTATTTGATTTCTCGGGTTCTTGCAATCCTCTCAAAGCACAAAGACTGCATTGTATTACCTTTTCTCTCTGACACTCTCAGCTTGAAGATGGATTTTTGAATTGGGTGAATATTTGTACCAAATTTTCCCAAAAACACTTATGGGTCATGGAGGATGTTTTATTTTCCTTCCTTTATTGGTGATATAAAGGATATGAATGTGACCTAACCATGTTTCTTCTAGTGCATTTTCTTATTGATTCAATTGATGTTGTTGGTACAAATTTTTAGATTCTAAAGCCCCTTTTCCTCGTGGGTTTTGTAATTTTCAGTTGATGTAATATATATTGTTGGGTTTCCCTCTGGAAATTTGTAATAATTGAACATTTTCATCTCTACAATATTTTTTTCAATACTATTCCTTTTTGTGGCTTACGAGGTTACTATTTGTAAATAAAGCTATGGAGAAATTGACAATGAAATTCATCGTAGGTTGTGTTTGATATGCTTCTACCTATATGCTTTGAAGTAGTCATTTCTGCTAATGGCACCCCTAAATGACATGTGTACTAAATAACTTTATTCTCTTGAGAATCCGGATTTTTGAATAACTCCTTTTGATCATGGTTAAAGTTATTATTTAATGTTGTTATTAGATAGAATTTTTTTATATTATTTGCACTTTTATTTTCCTAACCCCATATTGCACTACTAATATTCTATCTATATATAATATATATATATATATAATAGATAGATAGATAGATAGATAGAAATAATATATATATAATATATATTAATATATATAATATATTATATATAATATATTATAGAATCATATCACCCAAAGTTAGTCTAAATATTTAATTGAGACTTTCTACCATACGTACTCTCTTTTAGAAATTCGAATAGCACTGTTCCTTAATACTTACATATATGCATATGTATAAATTTCCAGTACCCATTAAACTCACAAGTGGTTCTGTTATAATACTTACATATATGCATATGTATAGAATTCCATTACCCATTAAACTCTCAAGTGGTTCTGTTAAACATGCAACTAGGATAAATTATTGACTTTACATGAATACTATAATTTTTCTAGTAGAAACATGATATATATAATTAATATAACTAGAAATGTCTAGTTAACCAATCTCATCTAGTCTCGTCCCTCCACTTACGTTATAATTCGATTAGGTAGAAATATTATGAATTAATTTCTTCAATTAACTAACACCATTATGATATAATGAACTTATTTTATTTTCATATAATCTATCTCCAACCTAGTTTCTTCGTTATTTATATTGTTTTGTTATCTATATTTTTATATAGTTTAGAATTACAGTTTCACAACTTTATTGTAATTTGTACTTGGGTATGCATGTATCATTAGATCTCATTCTCCCCTCTAATTACTTTGCGAGTATAATTTAAATCATCACACTTCTTATTCATAGCAATTGTTTTAATAACTTCATCTTCTAGGCATGTATATAGTAATAATAATCAAATAGATACACTTTAAAAAAAATTTAGTTAAATTATACAAGAAACTGCAACATATACCACTATATATAGACATGCAATATTTATTCTATTATGTAACTATATATGTCATTAAACAGCCTCAAAATAACGATAGACATAAGCAAAATTTTCACAGAATTTATGATTAATTGTCATTACTACTTGGGAATATTCAAGAGCTTAGCATGTTTCTCTCGACCATGAACTGCCACTATTAGTTCTGCCCGTCTAAGATCTTCTTGTTGTACATAATAAACCCCCTTTCAATTCCTTGGTGGTTTATTTTATAGATTTTCTTCCCAACAAATTTTTAGCAGTGTCTTGCATTAATGTCTACCAACATTTTTTCCTAGGTCTTTTTGTTTTAGTTTTTCTTTGAAAAATATATATATTTTTTTATTTTAAAGCACACTTTTCTCTCCGGGGCACTTTATTCTACCCCACACATAATCTTTCTCTCCTACTATGTTAATTTAATTTCTTTTATTTCTCCTAGTGATTTTTAGGATATTTTTAGGGAAGGTCCACCATATGGATGTGACCACCATAGCTTGTATTAAGCTGGCAAGAAATATTCTACACTCTAGTGCTATTTCCTGAATATTTCCATGCAATTTATTTACTAACTCAATAGTATTAATTTAATTACATCATGATATAAGTCCCATCATGGCTTCCCTCACTATTAAATCAAATAATAGTTTAATGTCTAAAATTAATACTTGTCTAAAAACAAATCATTGGGTGTTACATAACTCAAGCCAGCACCATTGTGCTAGATAAAAATCCTTAACCTTCTAGAACTTTACAAAAGAAATAAAAGGCAAACAATGTATTTGTCAATATGGTTTTGATAAAAATATTCAATATATCATTATTTGATATT
>APFE030668182.1:0-12960 GCA_000404065.3 Pinus taeda | reverse complement strand
CCACCTCTGTTTTGGCTTCTGCCTCTTCCTCTCTTGTTTCCTCTGCCTTGACCTCTTCCTCTTCCAAAGGACATCTGGATCTTGAAGGCTTGCTCTAGAGATGAGTTTTCATTTCTACTCAACCTCTTCTCATGTTTTATCAGTGATGCAGGAAGTTCATCAACTGAAAAGTTTGAGAGATCCTTTGTCTCTTCTATGGTGGTGACAATCACATCAAACTTTGAGGGTAGAACCCTCAAAAGTTTCTCCACAATCCTCCTTTCTTCAAGAACTTCTCCATGAGTCTTCATTTTTATTTCCCATATATCAAAATTCCCATTGAACCTTGGAGCCTCAAATAGAATGCTTACAAATTGATTTTTTTCTATGCTAGTAGAAGAGGGAGACACATTTTTAGGAGGACTGGAGACTTTCTTCCTTGACCTTGGCATTCTTAACTATGCTATAAAATGCTTGACTCTGTATTAAAATAACCGATTGTTTTTTCAGCAGTAACACAAAGAAAAACTTTGAGGAATACCTGAAACTTTTCTTGACTGTGTCTTCACTTTGCTGGAGAAGTTGCTGGAGCAAGAAATTCCTTCCCTTCAGCTTCTTTGACACCTTCAAAGAGCCTAGACCTACTCTGATACCATTGTTGGGGATTTTTCTGGTAAAATCCCAAAAAGAAACAAACAAACTACACACAGAGACAATGCTCTGTTTTTCTCCAAGATCTTTTGCACAGGGAAGCTTGAAAAAAAAAATTATGAGAACAGAGTATTACACACCCATAAAAGCCTTTATATTCATTAATAAAAGACTGATACAAAATTCATCCTCTTTCACTTAGGGATTCACCAAAAGAAATTCACAACAAAAGTTACTCTGTCTCCTCCTGAGATTTTAAGTTGTGTGAAAATCTCATTTAAATTTACTGTTGTAAAACAAACTTTTACATATACTGCTGTAAAAATAAAAATCACATTATGCACTTTGCATATTACAAAAACTTCATCTTCATTTTTCTTTTCCTTCACCCTCGCACTGTTGTGCAAACTTCAGTTCATTTCAGAATTCCATTGTTACATTCACACTGCTATGTGTATTTTTCAGCTGCACACTGGTTCCCCTATTTCATTACATGCTTCCCTGTATTTTTCTACACACACTGCTTCGCACGACTGTGCGTTTCATTCCGAAATACCATTGACCAAAAAAAACATTACAATGTGTTTTACTTGTTCAGTAAAACAAAACTTACACCCGTGAATTTAAAATAATAAAATTAAAAACTATATGCTATGCCCATACCTATTATAAATTCACCATACCTCCGTAGGAAATAAAAACATTAAAATTAAAAGTTTCGACCAACCTTTTACCTATCACAATAACTTAGCATTAAATACTTTTACCGCGGTCAAACAAAAAAAAACTTTTATGGCACGTCAAATTCATTTGCTGGCAGCTTCATTTCAATTGATAGTGGATAATGATGAACTCAATTGACGACTCAAAACAATATCGAGAGACCCTTTGTTACCGAACTTTATGTCCCGATAAAACACTTTTTGCTGAAAGTACATTTGGACGCATGGCAAAATGTTATTGCATCCGGCACCGTTGTACGAAAACCACTTGCTGAGCAAAAGTGGTCCGATGAGCTTTGAGTGGTTTTCCTAAATGGTTTCGCTGGAAATTAATTACGCGGCAGGTGAAATTACATTTTTAACAGGCGGAGGCAGAGGTGGTCGCGGTTTTGGAGGAGGCGAACGTGGGGGTGGTCCACGAGGCAGTGGCGGTCCTGGAGGAGGCGGAGGTGGGGGTGGTCTGCGAGGTGGCGGCGGTACCGGAGGAGGCGGAAGCGGTGGTCTTGGAGGATACGAAGGCGGGGGTGGTCCGCGAGGCGGCGACCGTTCTCGGGGAGGCTGGGGTCCCGAAGGAGGCGGAGGCAGCGGTGGTCAGGGATGAGGTGATCCCGGGTACAACATGGACGCTAGTTTGTGCTGGAAGTACAGCGTGTTATGTATTCAGCGAGTGTAATGGTAATAAGAAGAATGGAGTTGTCTATAATGCGACTTTTTGGAGATTCCGGTGACGGAATCCGGCGGAAGAAATGAGGTTAAATATTGATTTTTAGCAGTTAAAATGGTTTTTTAACTGCATATTTGGATTCAGCGCCCTGAAAAACCCCTGGGAGTGTTTGATTGTGCAGAAACTAGCTATGAAACTTGGGATTCCAATGAATTGCTGCCGGATTTTGACCAGAAAAATCCGCGAGAAAGACTTTCAAAAAGTCGCGTTATAGACTACTGCTAAGAAGAATACCGTCGATTATAGAAAGATGCGTATTCAGTTAAATAGCGTTATAATAAAAGGGTTGTAACTTGGATATCCCTATTTTTTCTTTCCTGAAGTGTATTTAAAAGGCCATAACATATTCCTGGCATGGCCGTTTATGGTGTGTTCAGAAGTTTTCACTCAACGTGGACTTAGCTTGTTTAGAGTGTGATTTGAAGCTATGGAAGTTAGGTTTTTGGTATTCTATAGACCATTCAAGTTCACTGGAAATAATTATAATTTCATTTGCTAAGAAAAGCCATGAGTACAGAAATGATGCACTCAATACCGAACCCTATAGACTGCATAAATGATGCACTTCGCATCTCTAGATTTACTGATCAATCCAATTGTAGTCCAACTATACAGAGAACCCACCGCTAACGAAGAGGTGACACAGGATTATGGAAATGTAAAATCAAGAACTCTCAATGATACTCTCATCTTTATTGAGGCCACGGAAATTTTCCCACCGCTAAACTCACAGATGACGCAAGTTCAGAAGTAACGAACTTTATTGCAATGGCACCTTCATCTTATTAACTCGTAGAGAATTTGGGTAGCATTTCCATTATCATAAAAGGAAATGAAAAGCAAGTGATTAGGATATGCAATTTCCACCTCCTATGTCCTCTCACACATGAAAGCAGTCTTTTAGCTTTTTGGTTATTTTAAGTATATTTTATTGAGTTAATTTTGTTTAAATTCAATCATTATATTATATTGAAGTTTTTTTTTTTTAATACATATTTATGTTTTTAATCTTGGATTATTTTAAAAGTTTTTTTTAATAAATTTTTGTTTTAATTTGGATAAATATTTTGCTAAATTAATAAAATTTTAATTAATTTAAATTATTTAATATATTTAAAAATACATTCAAATTATAAAAATCACAATTTAATTTTAAAAAAATACATTATCAAATTAAAAAAATATTAGACTACACTTAAAAAAAATTAATAAGATAGAAATGTTGTGCATACAAAGTTGCTTTTTAACTAAATGATTATGTGTGTAAATTTGGTGTGGAGGTTAAGGACTTGGACTATTTCGGCCTAATATATTATGAAATTTAAAACAATAAAACATAAACAAATTAAATTACTCTAAATATAATTAATATAATCTCAAAATTAAAAGCAACATATTCTATTCTATTTTCTTTGTAGAAGTGGGTATCTTCTGTTGTACAAGCACAAACTCAAGAACATAGGAGACTATAGACTTCTTAAGCTAGCTTTAAATTCCAGCCAAAACCACCTAAGGCCCAAACTAGGTTGGTATAAAGACACCTGGTTAAACCATTGGGAGATCGACGAGAATGTTGCATTGCAAAACGTTAATAACATTAAAAATATTGTTACTTCTAAGTTCAAAGAAAAAATGTGGTGTGAGAAAGATTTAACAACCAAAAGAAAATTAAGATATTATAAGGAGGTCATCAACCCCACCCTAGAAGATCAAAAGTATCTCTCTGTTTTAACTAGCTCAAAGAAGAAAATTAATATAGCCAAGATTAGAACAAACTCTCATGAGCTCCAGAGTGAAATGGGTCATTCTGCAGTTCCTAAAACACCATGGATGGAAAGGTTCTGTCATCTCTGTGAGAATACGAACATCGAGGATGAAAATCACTTCCTCTTAGAGTGCCCGGAGTGCCCCCCGTACAACCACATTAGATCTCAGTTTCAAAATCTTTGTTGCAATACTGACCTTCCTAGCCTTTTACATTGTCAAAATAACAGTGAGCTCATGAGCCTTCTCTCCAAGCTTTTTGAGCATAAGAATAAATTCTTAAATCAAACTAAATAATTCATTTTTTTAGGTCCGATAGACCAAAGTTTGGTCTCAGTGGGCGGCATCATCATCATAATCATCATCGATGTTTGGTATCCAAAGTTTTTTAGTTAAATGATAATATTTGTGTTTGGTGTGGAGATTACGGACTTGAAGGGATTTCGGCATCCTTAACCCCTTAATAAAAAACCATCGTAAATTGTTAGGTTTTGATGATATTAAGTTTATGAATATTATTGTATACTCTTTTTTTTATTTAGTGTTTTATAATTTGATTTTAACTTTTAATTTTTTATAATTTTATATTTTCAAGTAAGAAACTATAATATTTTGTCAAAATATATAGAATATTATATTTGACAAAATAGGGTCATATTAAATTAATTAGAAAAAATTGTGTATATCTTATATAATATAATTACATTGAAGGGTCTAAATTGAAATTGGGTTTGAAGAATTTCAAAATTTAAAATTATGAATGTTCAAAGATTTGATAATCTAACAATATTCTTCCTCTAACATATAATCCAACCTAGAGTATAGAAGGTATCTAAATAGTTTTTTTAGTTTCTTTGGTTTACTCCTATCTTTAATTTATTAAAAACTAATTAATGAAATGTAGCCTACCATCTAGAATAAGTAAATAAATTTATTTAGCCACTTGTTAAGCCCGATCCTTCCATTGTCTTCAATCACACTTGCTAGATATATCCCTTTTCATTGATCCCAACCTGTTAGTTTTATATTGAACGGTCCATCTGTTTGATTTTTAAAATTATTCCAAACTTTGGACAATTTCAGATATGCGCCCAAGATCAAAGACATTGCACGAAGGTGAAACCTAACCTCTTAATGAAATTAGGTTCACGTTGGAACTTTCATTTTTATTTCCAAAACTATATGTTCGTGATCATGTTTAAAAATTAATATGACTACAAGAGAATACACTAGGTTAATTTGAGATTCTGACAATGATTTTTATTCTTTATAAATCTAGCATACTGTGCAAATCTTGATTTAACTATCAATGAAGAAATTGACTAAACCACACATCACTTTTAAGGAACAAGATGAACAGTAAACCATTATAAAATTAGATATATTGCATGCACACTGGATAAAATTGGGAGACAAATTGGAACTCACAAGACTGCATCTGCTCCTCTGGGATTTTTTTTTTTACAAATATCTCTTTCCATAATTTTCAAAAAATAAATAAACATAATTTGCAATAGTAATTCCTCAAGATGAAATTATGTGTATATTTCTTCTTTCTCAAGTTGCAAATTATGAATGATTATGAATCCATAAAAACCTACACTTCTTATTGTTGTTAAAGAGACCATCCCTGTCAGGGCCTCGAGTTGGCACTATCGCCAACGGGCGCCTGTGACCACCCACGAACATGTGGAGAGGTGTTTAATCAAATGGGAAAGTCAAGCATAGCAGGCACGCTTAACTGAATCGAGTTGGAGAGCACTTTCCCACATGAATTATAGTGGCGACTGAGTTGGTGGACCCATGCATGTTGTAGCAGCCTGCACCATGGGGCGCCTGGATGTGGGTGACTCAGCCGAAACGTGACAGGCAAGAAAGGGTGTTGGGTGGCAACAACACATTGAGCGACAACGTGGAACGATGTGTGTAACAAAGAACGAATTGTTGACGAGTGGAGGAGGTTAGCATGGATGCAACAACAAGGCGTGCCCTCCTTCCCATCAACATGTCATCCTAGGGGTGCACCCAACCGCGAAGGGGCATTCACCCATCGAAGATAGGTTGGATGAGGCATTAAATGACATGGCAATTCAGTTCAAAAGATGAAGAGGTGTCGACCACAAGTGAGGAATGCATATATATTTGAGAAGGGTTATTCGACCAAGGGAAAGTTTGGTAACCAAGTTCGAGTGAGAGCAAAACCGCAGAAAATCAGAATTCACACTAAGGGCAATGAAAGGCACAATGAAGGAAACAGGTAGGGTGAGGCTCGCCTAGTGAGTCGCATGACTGTGCGAGATAGTCTTTTGTTATAGGAAAATAATTTGGGGTTTATGGGTTTGTTGCACGATAGGATACACGACTAGCAAGAAGTGTGGGCAAGCTGCACGATAGGCTACGAGAATGGGAAGAAGTGTGGGAAATGTCCATGACTAGGTAGAAGTGTGGGAAACTTGCACGATAGGTTGCCGGATTGGGCAGAAGTGTGGGCCAGTTGCACAACGGGCTACATGACTGGGCAAAAGTGTGGGAAAGTTGCACGACAGGCTACACAATTCGGCAGAATTCACAATAAAGCAACGACAGGTTACACAACTTGGGTATAACATTTGGACAAGTTGCTCGGAAATTAGGAACTGCCACAAAATTGTATATTGTGATTATACTTGTAAAATATTTACAAAAGTTTGATTATAAGAATTAGGGTGAACTGTTGGGGAGTTGCCCACTCCCATCATAACTGCATTTACTATAGGATATCACACTATTGTCTCTTTGCACATGTATGACAATCGTACATTGAATGTTAAATGAAATTAAATGTAATTCCGCTGCATAATTAAATGAAGAACACTTGAACAAAAAATAAATTGTGTTAGTAGTAGGTGTAGTCTGAAAGATTTAGTGGTGAAACGAAAGAGTTAGTCAGTGCTTCATAATGCCCATGGTGGTCTTAAGTCATCATTAGTGTGGGGTCGTGACACTTGGTATCATAGCTCGTTTTGAAGGAAGTGGGTGACATAGAGAAGTTTAGTGATTAGTTGCAGTGTGACACCGAGGAAGTTTTGTAGGGCAAGGCAACAAGTCAGGGCCAAGCTAAATCAAGACATAGTTTATGGTTGTAACACGTTCATAGAGTAAAATGAAGGAAAGTGTTGGAGAGGAACCGCAAGTAATCGGTGAGTCCAACATGAACGTTGAGGCAATTTTCATTAACAATATGTTGGACCAAATGGATGTGCTAAACATGAATATGGATGCACTTGAGGCAAAGAATGTTGAACTTAGGGAGAAGTTCACTGAGCAGGGAGAGAGTATGCGGACCTCAAGATGCGATATGAGTATCTTGAATGGAGATACAAGAAAACCGTGAATGAATTCAAGGAACTCGAAGCTGGCAAGAACCAAGGCATGTATGTGATCGCAAACTTGTGGAAGAGTCTTTCTGAAGCTCTGAACTAAATTATGATTTTGAAGAAGGAAGCGGGTCAAGGTTTGACCAGCGAAGATGCTCACATCAAGATTAAGGAACAAGATTCATATGATGGAATGAGAGGCACAAAAACACTTGGCAACTTTTTGTGGGATATGGAACAATACCTTCAACAATTGGTACTTGCATCGAAAGTGGCAAAGGTAAAGGTTGCTACCTAATTCCTTACGAATGATGCCAAGATCTGGTGGATGCAGGGAGTGGATCATATTTTCCATGTCGATGCTGAGGACATCTCTACTGGAGAAGAAATGAAAGAAGAATTTTTGGATAATTTCAACCCCCAAGATGAAATGTGGGATGCATGAACAAAGATTAGGTACGTCAAACAAACTGAAAGTATATAAGGTTATCAATGGGAATTTGTGAGTGTGATCTTTGAGGTACTCTTCCCACTTGAATCCCCATAAACTACGAACCTCTTCATGCCATTCACTTGCATAAGAAATAGTTCCTCCACAAGAATCATCCTTGAGAACCCTATCAAATAATGACATAAATACATACACACACATATATAAAATTAACATAAAATAATCATGATCGCATTAGAAAACGACACACACATACATGCATATATACATATATAGACATTATCATAACCACAATCACAACATAATTACCATATATCATAAGATTAAGTTTAAGATAACTTGCTTTATGCATGCACAACATGAACAGCATTGAGAACAATAGTTCCCAACTTAGCTAAGGCATTTGACGCCTCAAGTCCATTTGCTTTACCTTTCCTACTACCTTTCTCATGATTTTTCTACCATTGTCCATTTATCCCAATGGACCCATTCAATCCAATCCACTATCATACTCTTTCCTTTAGCTGCCCTTATACATGCACCGAATTCATCTAAGTCTTACATTGCCTACTGGATTCATTCATCTCTCCCCAAGCTCCACTAATTTTCCTCTTTCCCTAATAAATTCCGAAGACACTCAAAGCATAAAAGGTAAGAACAAGAAATCCAACAAGAAAAAACCATGAAAACCAATAGTAATACGACATCACAAACAAAGTGGCAAGGCCTTGCACTAGACGCAATCAAAACCCATAACCAAGCTCAAACAAATCAAAAAATAAGGAAGGCATAAAACTCTCAACAAACATCATGACTCAATCCCCATGGGTTCCCAATTCCTCCAAGGGAAAGCTCAACATGATACTTCTTCAAGATTTGATGGCAGCCTCTTCGTCCATGCAATCCCTTGCATCATACTATCATAACCATGTAACTATTAGTGTAAAAGTAAATATACATCACCTTATAACTGAACACATCCATGCCATCTCTCAAGGGACTCCAATTCCCTTGATGGATCTAGCCATAACTCGAAACCACTTTTATACCTGTCAAATAAATGTTTAGGAAAATAATATATATCCACATAGTGTCAAACAAAATCTAAGTTAATAAGAATTCCTGTATTCAAAGCATTCATTCGTTTGGAATTGTGGTACCCAAATATTTCCAAAGGAATTATCACCCAATTCCTTTATTTTACCTTTTCACCTTGCTGCAATTGAGTCTTATTATATGTTATCACATCACTTAGTTTTTAGTTATATAGAAAAATCAACTATTACCTTTTCATGCTAGTGCCAAGCATGTTGCCCTGCAACTGCTCACACATGTTAGTCACATGTTCCTAAGATCAAAACATCATGTCTTACTAATTGAAATCAACCTTTGCTAATACTAACACCCATGTCATAATCAAAACTCACATTCATTAATCACAACACTACAACTAGCAACCTCTTACACTCAAGTACATATCAACTGTCTCAACACATATTGTGTTAACACGATCATCTTAAAACAAGATCATTTCTTCATTCAATCTTATAAAAACAAAATCATATCATGCAATTAATCAAACATTCAAATAATAGATAGACAACATAATATATATCAAACACTCAAACACCAAATAGACAACATAATCAACCATTCAAGTGCCAAGTAGATGACATAAGAAAAATCATACCTTAATGTATCTCAGGGGAGGCTATCTTGTCCGCACAATCAATTTAGATTAGCACGATAGAAATTCACAACACATCAACTCAAACATAAATAAGGTCATAATATTCATAACAGTAACTAACTAACATGTTTACATCATAAGCTCATAACCAGTTTTTACTCATGCATAATAGTCACATATAAACAGTCAGTCTAAATTAGTATGTCATAATATCACAATATATTGACTGATACCTAAATGCCATAACCATAATCATCTTCACAGGTCAATTCGAATTAGCACAAAACATAATAACATCAAGAACTAAAATGCAATGATCATAATCATCAGGCATATGACCACACATACAACAAAAAGTTACCATCCTTCATGACTAATCGACACATGTACATACGATCACTCTAATTAATTAACATATATCATACATGTAAGCACAACAGCCATACACTAACAGACATGTATATAACCCTAATTCTTATAACAACCACTAACCACATACCTTCATGCCAAACATAGAAAGCTCTATGACGATCTTCTCTCACCCAAAAGTATAGTGCCATAACTTCACTTTGATGATCTGCATCTCCTGCTCTATTTCAACCAACACATCAGCATCATAACATACCAATATCATCATTATGACCTAGAATGATTACAATGACCTCATGCTTGAAAACTAAAACCATGAAAATGCATGCATAACAACATATAGACATTGACATGCATAAAAAATGCATATACGACTGACATGCATTCATGACCAATGCATCCCAACAACAACATCATCAATTTCCACACGGTGACACAATGACAACATGACCACTACCATGCTTACACAACAAGCACATATTCCACAAATGTAAAGAACACATATGAAATTGTCATGTATGCATGAAAAAAATTCCTTCCATCCAGTTCAAGTGTTGAACCATGCTCTAATACCACTCTGTAACACCCTCCTCCCACATTTATGCAAGTTAATCAGTCCCCTGGGGTAAACATGTGACAAGAGGCTACTGTGATATGATTCAAATTCCCATGTACAATTAAGGAATGGGAACCAACAAAATGAAACCAACTTGACCTTCTAGACATGCTACAGATCCTCTAGGAGCCAACCAACCTTCCTAGGTGACCAATCCCTGAGGAAAATCAACATCTTACTAACCTAGAGAATCATTCGCTCCCATGAAATGGGAATACATGTGACTGTGTCTCTCCAGTCGCTCTCACAACAAGGGAATGCAAATGACTAGGGTCGTTTTCAACTAGTTAAGATCCAACAACCTCAGATTCTATCCCAGTTTTTTAGGGCTAGGTCTCACGCCACTACCCAACACTTCATGTAACCTCCAGAAATGAAAAGTAACATTGAAACAAAGATACAAATGAAAATACTTGAACATAGACTTGACTGGACCCTTACTAACCATGATAAACATTTCATCAAACATGTCACAAATATGCATTCTAATGTTCATAATAATAGATTTAAGCATATAGGTCTCATACTTATCTGAGAATCGTCAAGAAGCATTGACACCTTATCACGTTAGCTACATTATCATCTATTAGTTTATATATTCATGGTTCATTCATTTACAAATCAAAACATGATGAAGGCCATGCATCATCATTTCCATAAAACATACTCATAACCAACATATAAACAAAAGAAATAATAAGGATGCAACAACCATAAAATCCACATATGAACCAGTAAATTTACACATGAAATAAAAAGGATAAGGAACTCTTATTAATGAATCAAAAATCCAACTATGTTTGGGACTTCCACTAACCACCCAATCGTCAATTTGTTGAACCAAATCTTCCTTTCAGCTAGTCACTCTAGTGCCATATTCTAAGCATGAATGTGGGACTCATAAATAAAAACAAAAATTAATGAGCATGGATTCCAACGTATTTCTCCACCTTCACCATGAGTAATTTTACTGTCTCCTAGTCTCTAGGCTTTACCGCAATACATAGTCTGATTCAGGGACCACTAAATCATAATCGAGACACCAACCTCCAAGCTTCACCATATATCCTGCCATTGACAAAAAAATGGTTCCTAGGCATGATCAAGGGCACCCACCTCTATGACTTACTATATATACCACCATTCATCGGTCGAGGGTTCGCAGGCCCATCGAGGCAACACAAAATTTATCTTTACCACAACCCATAGTCTAGTTCATGGGTTACTATGTCATGGCTTCATCACAATACATAATTCAATTCAGAGATCACTAGGACATATGTTATTTCTTTCATAGATCTACCTCACTCAACTTCAAATCCATCCGACAATCCAGCTCCACCAAAACACGAGAACCCATCACCTCAAGGCTATCCAGAAATGTCAAGGCAAGGCTGAAAATCACCATCACACATGGAAAAACCCATGCCAATGACATAAAGAGAACCAAGAACACAGATGCATAACCATGCATGCCAAAAATATCAAGGAAATCACACATGCAAATTGATACTTCCAAATAATCCCATTGTAGCTACTTGATCATGTTATTCCTTGCTTGATCTTTGCTTCCCCTTGCCTTCTTTGCTTTACTTGATCCAATATTGAAGTGCTCCAATAAAAATAAAAGTGTCCAAGAGTGTGTGAGAGAGAAAATAAAGAGAGAGACCTCCAAAACTAAACTAACAAAATCTTAACAACAAATCCTCAAAATCCTTGTTAACTATGAGGCCTCTATTTTCTTCAATTTTCCATTATTTTCCTTCATTTTCATCCTCACATGCAATCTATGACCTTTCACCTTTATTTTCTCCTATTTTCCTTTATTTTTGTAAATGCATGCCAAATAATGCTTGTTTTCCTTTCCAAATCCTTTTCCACTACCTTTGCCAATTTCCTTAGCCATAATAAATCAAATGAGCACCCACTAAGATGCTTTTCCCAAGATTCAGTTTGGAATATGTGTCCCATGACCTTGTTCTTATATTTATTTTACATAAAGTTTTACCAGGGCTATTACATTTATCACTAGAAATATGTATTACAAATAACACACACCCTTTATGTGACTATGTTTTTCCTGTATGACTATAACCATTCTAACTATGTTGCCTTTTTCTTACCCTGCAAGATTCTATGTTCTTCATTGTCATCAAACCATTCATTCACCTTCTCATAATAATCCACCTAAGTACTGTGAATATAACAAATCCACAACCAATAAATTTAGATGCAATGATGTAGGCATATCATTCAACTCAAATGCACAAGCTCTTATCCAATGGTGAACTCTTTTCTTTGCACCTGTAGCCAATTGCACTAACCAAGATTCTACATGTACTTCTTTATTCAAACCACACTTATCCATTAGGCCATGATTAACATAACTATAATTAGATCCAGGGTCAATCAAAATAGAAACAACTTGATCACACACCTTACTGTCCACCCCGATAATATATTCCTAGTGATCTGCTTGCTTGTTTTCTAATGTTGCGTAGGTTCGAGGAATGATTTGTCGAACATCCCCAAATGTTTGTGCCTCCTGTGCACTCTAGATCTAAGGCCTACCACCCTGATAGGATGGATAATCCTTCTTGAGATGCTCCTTGCCACATATCCAACACTGTAACAGTCC
>APFE030668179.1:127602-138926 GCA_000404065.3 Pinus taeda | reverse complement strand
CACAAAGACTTCAAGTTTAATTTTCCATAATTAATTAACTCAACTGAATTAATTAATTAATATTTCCAACTGTTGTTAAGATCAAAATTAATTTTACTTCCTATAGATAGACTAGGGATTGCTATAAATAGGAAGGGACCCAGAAATGCTATTCTTAGAACTTTCTATTTTTAGCAGTTTCACCTCTCACCCAATGTGGCCAATGACCTCACTGGCCAAACTGCTATTTTTAGACATGCTATTTTTAGCAAATCTATTTTTAGCACATTCTAAATTTAACATTTCTTGTTGCACATTTTTCAACAGAGGAAGTATGTCGAGACAATACTACAAAGGTTTAATATGTAGGATAGTAAATTGGTGAAGGTTCGTATTCCTGTAGGTGTAAAGTTATATGTTGAACAATGTCCCAAGGCACAAGAAGAGGAAGAGGACATATCTTATGTTCCATACGCAAGTGTAGATGGTAGCCTGATGTATGTAATGGTCTGTACTAGACCAGACATTGCACATGCGGTGGGAGTATTGAGCAGGTTTATGTCAAAACCAAGGAAGTAGCATTGGACAACAATGAAGCAGGTTTTTAGGTATTTGTGTGGAACTAGTGATTATGGTTTGTGCTACTAAGGAAGACTAGGATTGGACAGAGTTTTTGACATCTGTGGCTTTATTGATGGAGATTGGGCTGGAGATATGGATCAGAGAAGATCTACAAGTGGGTATGTGTTTAACCTATTTGGAGGTGTGGTCAGTTGGATGAGCAAGAGACATCTGCAGTGGCACTTTCAACTACAGAGGCAGAATACATGGCAACCACTCATGAAATCAAGAAAGAAATTGGTTGCAGAGATTGTGTTCAAGTATGGGGTTAGTGCAACGAGCTATAAGGATAGACTGTGACAGCCAAAGTGCAATTTTCTTGGCAAAGAACCTTGCTTATCATTCAAATACAAAGCACATTGATGTTCAATATCACTTTGTGAGGGATATGGTTGAGGAAAAAAAGGTGTTGCTGGTAAATGTGGACATTTTGAAGAATGTTGTAGATGCATTCACGAAGTCTGTGAGCACTGAGAAGTTTTTGTGGTGTATAGAAATGATGGGAATTGTAGGGCTGGATTAATGACTAAGCTCTCATGTGACCCCCTTTGTGGAAAGAAAACAACAAGTGGGAGAATGTTAGGTATGTGTTATATTCTTTCCACAACTAGCCCCATGCGCGAAGCGGAGGGGTGGTAGTTACCCCTTCATTGCACTAAGCACAACATGGGGGTTTGAGGGGGGAAGTAGCCCCCCTCTATAGGGTCTGGGGTAGCACCCTAGTTTTTTTTTTTTGGACCCTATATTAAGTCCACGAACCTACCTATGGTTTTGTGCATGGGTTTCGCACATGGTTTTGGGCATGATGGTTTTCTGCCCATGGCATTTTGTAGATATGGTCAATGGAACTACGATTATGTTCTAATCCAGGGTTAATGGATTGGGGCTTATGAATGCTTCAGCATGTATATATATGTATTGTAACATTGAAAGTAACATAATGAAAAATCAATTTGGTAGTCCCGGTTATGGGATCTAGGGGAAAATTTTTGTGTATATCTATTTTATGTTTTATGCTCTCACCATTGTTTATTTTCTGTTTTTAAGAATTTGTTTACAGGTAATTCTATATAGGGTTAAAACCTACATCTTCCAAATGTACGCATGTGAGAAAAAATAGGCTAGAGATAGTCTAACAAGACAAAACATTATGACTCAGAAGTTTGGGGAAATACCAATCCGACAACCTCCACTTGATGCTTCTTGTTGACGTATTGATACCAAGCCTGGTACTGCTCTATGATGTCCCCAAACTACTTGATGGTGTCTTTCTGATAGCAGACTCTTGCCTCTATAAATTCTGGGTATATGGTTTTGGAACCCTTTTCCAACTCATCCTAAAGCATGTGCAGCATGGTCTTGACCATGATAGAACCACTAATGTTCTTATGCATGTTTTGTGCGCTCAGCTCCAAGTCATCATTAGCGTCCCCTCGATTTAGCTGCTCCATGTACCTATTGATATCTAGTCGGACTTGGTTCTTGTGCTTAGCTTCGGTGAGGGAACTCATTGATGGGATCCTATGTGTTCTCACCATGACATCCACATTATTATACAACTATGCATATGAATCTTATATGTTGCTAACAAATGGGGCACACTTCTCATAGTTCTAGATCAACATATGGATCCTTGCCCTGTCTAGCTCTCCCTATGGCTTCATCATCTTTGGCAAGTGAAGCGGGGCTCCCTTGTACCTCATTCTCCATTCTTGCACATGGTCGATAACAACATATATGTCCTTGAGAGTTTAGACAATCCTTCTACTCCGCTGTTGAAAGCCATATAGATGAACAACCGCCTTATCCATGGTGACAAATTCATCATAGAGTTTCCACATAGTGGCCTCAAGAGTTAATACTTCAGCAAGTATCGTTTCCTCAACTCTGCCATTACAGAACCCATGGATTGTTTTGCCTTCTGTCTGGTTGCCTACAAGTTCCTTGTCATTTATTCATTCTCTGCTAAAAAGAACTTGACTTTTAAGCTCGTGGCTCCTACATAAGCCAAGGTGGCATCGGCCATGGCAAATGGATGTTTTTTGAAATCTAGCACAATCATCCTTTCCTTCATGAATGTAGGTGACCCATGATCATTTGGGAAATTATTTTTCCATGCCTGTACAATATTCCTCTGCAAATTGTCAAATTATAGATTGTACACATCCATCACCGGATCATCATTAAGGAGAACAACCTCTCCTTGCTCAGTCGGGACTGGTTCTAACACTAGAGGTGGTCGAGACTAAGGGGTGACCTCAGGTGCATGCAACATGAGGCTAATGTCTTGATCTTATGGTTCATATGCCAACTACATGTCTGTCACTTCGATCAATTTCTCAATCTGCTGAGAAAGTCTTCAATCCTGTATCTACTCACCCTCTTCTTCAACTCCTAGTTGTTCTGAATCCTCAACCTATATGGGTGTTGTTTGCTCTGTCACCATGCCTTGCCTTTCATCTTCTTCCTATTTTTTCTTCTCTTCCCTCTCTCTCCTTCTTAGCTCTTCCTTCAAATTCTTCTCTGTTTCCTACAACTTCCTTTCTACTTCCTCCAACCTTTGCTTTTCTTTCTTCCTTCGCTCTACCCTCTTTATGCATTATTGCCTCTTTGCCTCCACTATCAAAGTTTGTTTCTCAATGAGAGGATATTCTTTGAACTTGTAGCTTTGCTCAGCCTCTGGGTTCTTGACAATCTTCCTCTTACCCTTGTCCTGTGTCAGTTTGTTTCTTATTTCTGCTATTATTTTTGCTTCCTGCAATGCTGCTGTCTGCAAAGAAATCTTCCATGTTGTGCCTATACTAACTGGTTCATTGAGCTTGGAGTAGTTGTAACAATACCTCCAAGGGTCCTCCTCTGCCCAATGACATGTCCCATGGATCCATGGATAGTACACCTTCACATAGTGGTTCTTGCAAATACCATGGGGATCATACAGATTGAAGTCTTTGGTGTCGAACTCGAACTTTGCTATCTCCGTATCTTCGACATCTGCATCTTTCAAGCTCTTAATCTTGTACAATCTGATTCACAAAAGGAAGGGCGGGCCATGGTGCCTTCTTCTTCCTGTGCAGTCTTGATGATAACCCTGTGGAGAGGTGATATGCTACCTCTTGCATGACTAGTTTGTCTGTGGCATACCTTTGTAGAACATGCAGAGGCTTCTCTCCACCGAATACTCTAATGAAGGTGCCACCGGGTGAGGCATACCAACCTGCAATGTTAAGTATTGCCTCCATCACTTATTGGGAAATGAAAGGTGGATCCTGCTCAAAGATCAACTTGTACACTGAGACGATGAAATGGTTAGCTAGCCTCACCATAAATTCTCAGTAGTTGCACTCGGAAAAAAACTTGCAATAAATGTTGACGAAATTTTCTTTTGGTGTCCATGTCCAACCCATGCCAAGAAACTGATGTTGGGCATAGATTGCATCAAGTAAATACTCGGACACGTAGAATCTCGATTTCTCATCCTTAGGAAGATTATGAGCGTTAGTCACATGGATTTTTAATTGAAAAGCCAAAAGATCCAACAAGTTGAATGGCCTTCCATCATTCACCAACTAGTCCAACACAACCACCCAATTTTCTAGAAAGGTCTTCATGCTCTCTTGACCATATAATCGGCATGAAAAGATGATCAAGAACTGGTAGGCCTTCCTCAATGACTTTGCCGTGTAAACATGAGTGGTTTTCTCTTTTAACTTTGATGGCTCTTTCACCCAGTGTTTTACAATATCTCTGGTGTTCACAAAGCTATGGGTGGCATAGAAAAGTGAATCCATGTGATTCATTGGCTACAGTAAATGATATATCTGTTGATAGTTCTCTACCCTGAAGTTGGAAAGTTTCATCCCACTATCACTGCTCAATGTCATAGTCTTTAGATCTATGTGTAAGAAAATCCAATGGATGATGTCTGCACGTGGGAAGGCGGGGTACCTCTGAATGCTAGACCAACCCTACCTTATGGGTTTGATAATTATAAAGTGTGGAGTGTTTTTATTATAATTGTGAATACTTGGAATTTTATTTTATATTCATATCTTGGGTATTTCACAATTGGTATCAGAGACCTTTCATTGTCCAAAACAGGACAATTTGTTTCCCTTTTGTGGATTTTTAAAGAAAAAAATGAGGGAAACAACATTTAAATAACTTCTTGTATACTTCAACACTCAATTTGAAAATCTATAGATCATAATTCCTCATGAAAAATAACCTAGATTTAAAAAATAAATAATCAAAATTGGAGTTTAGGAGGCCAATATATCACTAATTTAAAACCATCTATTTTAAGGCCTTTTTGTTATGGCTATCTGGACTATAGTGCTCAAAAGTTTGGATATGTGCCTCGATTTTCCATTAGATTAGAACCATTATAAAGAGTAGTTTTAGCCATTCAATTTGATGCATGACATGCTATACTTTCAATCAATATTAAGTATGCTAAAGCTACTTCAAATTTCACCCTCCAAGCTTGATGGACATAGAGGTACTAAGGTGATTAAAAAATTTCGCTAGTATTGGCCTTATAGACTCAAAGAGATGTAAGTAATGATAGATAAATTAGGGGAATTGCATTATTAGGTCCATATACAATGAAATCAAGGAAGAATATACCAAAGAATGATATTACTAGTACGATTTCAAGGATGCTTGTACCTCTTGGTATTTGGATAGTTGTTATTTTTTCGATAAAAACTTATTTTCTCTTTTATTTGATGACTCCACATTGCCTTATGTAGAGAATATCATGGAGGGACATGTGTAGTTGGTTTGGGATATGAGTTTTGAGCTTTCTTATTCCACATTTGTAGTGTTTTATGTGGATGACTTTTTCAATATGGTTAGGTCTACGTGGTCAAAGCATACAATTGGGGAACCACTTTTAGCCAACTATTGAGTTCATGTATCTTCCAAGGGGAGTCAACATTGACACTTGTATATGGGACCTAGGTTTAAGGTGGCACTTAGATTACTTCAACAAGGTGGTCGACACTAGTACATGGAACTTTGATACCTTGATTAGCGTCAACATTATGGTAAAAAATTATACATAGGACTAGGGTATATGGGGGTTGTGCTTTTTCACAACAGTTGTTGAGGACAATACTTTCCTAAGTGGGGTGTAGTGTATTGTTTTTATGAGGGTAATGTGGGGGTACCTAGGGAGGTAACCAATGGGAATAATATCATAATAATGGAGTCCATTCTATGTAAGGTGGACTAGGTCAATTGTATTATTAAATAAGGCCCAATATGGTAGTTGGTAGTGAATAAATGTAATGATACCTCATTAAATAAGTTCCATTAAGAATTAAATAGTTTTTTATGATTAGAGATTCTTGATAATTATAAATAAGGATGGAGAACTCCTTAGATATGTGTGGAAAAATATTTTAATTGAGCTTAGCTCCTTAAGAGGTTTCCCCCTAAAAAAGGAAAGTGTACAAGAGTGGATTCCTTTTGTTAAGGCCCAATGAACTGTAAGGTGATTCCCTACCTTAAGGGGTTTGATAATAATAAAGTATGGTGTGTTTTTATCATAGTCGTAGATACTTGGCATTTGATTCTATATTCATATCTTGGGTATTTAACATTCTACCTCCCCAAATGATCCAAGATTGCCTGCTAGAGCCACAATAAGGAGGGCCATATTGTGAGAGATGGTAGTAACTTGCTCTTTCAACATCACAAATCTCTCTTCTACTCGATCTTAATGGTTGTTGTGAACAGACTCATCTACCATGTGTAGGGTTGTATGACCTTTTTTCTTAATACAATTCTTAAGTTGTATGACCTTTTTTCTTAATACAATTCTTAAGTTGTATGACTTTTTTTCAACACATTTTATAACATTTTAATTCTTTAAATTTTGCAAGTTTATTTCATCAGATATCATATTTTCTATCTGTAGCTTAGGGCTTGAATTTAAGAAATAAATGAAATATGAAAATGAAAAAATAATCACAAAATACATATCATCTACACAAATGAAGAAACGATTTATTTTAGGAAACCCAATATGGGAGAAAACGCATCTCGAAGATTAGGCCTATGCTTTGCTCTCTTTCATTTAGTTATCAAAATGAACATACAAAGGAATGGACACTCACTTTGGAGTTACCTCTTAACATTATGGCCCAAATGACTACTGCAAAATCATTCTCCTATTCTGTTATGCTCTCAAAATACTGCTCCTAGTTGTTTTCTCAACTATGAAACATGATACAATGCTAAATAATGGAACCCCTTCTCCTCCTAGTAGCTCAATATTTAATATAGTCCAATAAACATATAGTGGTAGGTTTTTTGACTTCTTCAACCCTAAATTGTGATAAGGTTTTGGACCCTCTATAATCTCATTGAAAGTCCAAATGTGGCTAGCCCCATGTTTGTGAGTAATGGGGAGTTGACATGACATCCACTTATACCATGGTGGTCGACAAGGGAGGTGTACCTATGAGAGATATAACTGTCGCATTCAAGCTCTGATTTAGTGATTTTTGCACTATTGGAAAGGTATCAAAGCGTGGATCAAATTCAAGGGTGTATCGACAAGTTCTAGACACTAAAAACCCCTTAAAATACATTTGATGCCTCAAAATGGCCCCGGAAGTTTCCATATCCAAATTTTCCAAACTAGAACCCCCCACTAAAATGAACCTTGAATGCCAATTCCTCCAATTTTCCCACATAGAAAGTATGGTGATCCAATTTGGATCAAGAGGAGGTTACAAAGAGGACATATTGTTGAATAACATCACATGTTGCCAAATACGAAGAGTAAAGAGATATAAAAGTTAGATGAAAATATGTTTTGAACATGTGACAAATCATATAAGTAATATTAGTGAAGTTTAGAAACACAACAAGAAGGAAAATTTCTTAGGTTTGTGAGGAACAATACCAAATATTTTAAAAGGAGAAGGCAAATGTTAATGAAGAGTGGTGTACAATAAAAGGTTAGTGACATAAAAAATGTTTTTGATTCCTCAATTTGATGTTTTAAATAAGGATCCCTATTTATTTATAAACAGCAGTCTTGATGTATTCTCCCCTATATTATTAAAAATATCCACATAAGGCTAAGAATGACCCATGGGTTTGCAAAAGATACACTAAAGATAAGACATTTGGGATGAATAATTACCCTGCCTTCCTGAGTGATTTGTCATGTAAACATGAGTGGTTGTCGCTTTGAACTTTGATAACTCTATCACCCTATGTTTTACAATATCTCCGGTGTTCACAAAATTGTGGGTGGCATAGAAAAGTGAATCCATGTGGTTCACTAGCTGAGGTAAATGATACATCTATTGATAGTTATCCACCTTGAAGTTGGCAAGTTGTATCCCATTGGCACTGCTCAATGTCATAGTCTCTGTATCTATGTGTAATACAATCCAGTGGATGATGTCCACACATGGGAAAGTGGGTTCCTGCTGTCAAATGGTAGAGCTAGTCTAGCATTCATGGGTTGTTTTTGTTGTCTACCAGTTTTGTGAATCTAGGTCCCTAGTACAGTGGTTGGATGACTTGTACTCCTTCCACTTCAAAGATCATCAACTCCTTCTTTAGGTCGATAATGATGTAGTTCTCATAGGCCCAATCAATACTTAGTAGTGCTAGGTAAGAATATTTTTCTCCCATGATATCGATCACTTCAAAATCTATGTGTGTCTTTACCCCCGCCACATCTACTTCTATGTCCTCCAGTCTTCTGATTGGCAGTATATAGTTCTGGATGGCCATCCACAATTTGATTGGTGAGAACTTCAATTGTAGTTTTCCAAGCGCCTCCCATGTCTTCCTTGGTAGGATATTGATGTCGGAACCCAGGTCTAACATAGTATCTTTAATTTGGAACCCCGCGACCTGTGCATCAATCCTGAACTCCCTACCCATTCTCTTCTTATTTATCCTGACTCGCCTTGTGTGTTTCTTAGGCAAGTTCGCTGAGACATTCCTTTCTCCAGTCTCCTCCTCCGACAAGACTGCTTTCAGACTTCTGCGCAACTCCCCTAGCATCTAATCGTTGTTGACAATTTGCAGGAACAACCTAACATTCCTTAATCAGCTAGGCAATAATGGATTTTGTAAGGTCGGGCATATTATCTTTTTAAGAGTCTGTCAAATTTTCAAATAGTTTTTCCACCTCTTGGTAGTATTGTTTTTTTTGTATAGGGTTGTATGACCGATTTGGTGAAGCCACTTGAAATATTGTTGGCTGGTTGAGTGCCCCTAGTCAGCCCTGTCTTTTTATCACAATGGGTGACTATGTTTATGTTGGATAGTGGGGCTATCTCAGTAATCCTTGGTTCCACATTGATCAAGTTCATCCCCCATTATCTGGTCTGTTCTTTGTGCGTTCCTCCCACCTTGTGATTGGCTCAGGGAAACCCTATGTTGCGTGGGCGTTGACCCTGCATTGTGAGCACCAGGGTCTTCTTGGTAGGGGATAGTCCTGAGCGACATGTCCCTCCTGATCATAGTTATAGCAGCGCACAGGGCCCCTGCTCTACCTCCTCTTGTTCCTCCTCCTCCTCTCCCACCGTGAGCAGTTACGTTGACCTTGAACATTGATTGGTCTAGCCGATCAACTAGCACATCCAATGCCCAACATTGGTTCATATGGTGGGTTGTAGATGCGCATAACTCACAATAGTTATTATTCGAGATATTCGAATACTTCTGTGGTATCAGGCATAAGCACGACAAGTGTCCATATCCCCTACACACTTCACAATATTCTGGTGGGTTGCAGCCCATGAATGCACCTTGTGATCCTACTGCCGTGACCCCTGCCGTAGGTGGGGCCCTAAATGGTCCCACTAGCCCAAATGTAGTACTCACACCCATCAACCTCGGGCACTCTATTGCGATGTGACCCTCCACTAGGTAGTTGGTACACCACACGTTCGGTCTCGCAGGCTGGGTTTGCTATAGATATTTCAACGTCTCTGTTAAGCTAGCAATCTGGTGTTATAGACCGAAGATAGAGGGATCCTGTGACGCAGCTCTCGCTCCCCCTCCCACCTCTCCCCCGTGCGGATATCCCACCATGGCCTCTATGCGAGTCGCCTGCTCCAAGGCATTCTATAGTGTCTCGCTTTTTTGTTGTGTCAATGACGTTAGGGGGAGGGGTAGCAGTGCCTTGATGAATCAATCCCTCTGATTGATAGTGTAGTTGAGCTTACTGATTGCATCTTTGAACCTCTGCATTAGCTCCCAAACAGTGTCTTCCCCCCGTTACTTGATCTCCCACAACTCTGATAACCCTTGTTGATTTGTCTGGAGGAGTTTGAACTCTGCACAAATTTCCTCTTCATCTCATATACATTCGGGTTTTGGTGTAACTCTGCTCATTTTATAAACCACAATAGGGCTCGTTCCCTAAGAATTGTTTGGAACTCTATCAACTTCATGTTGTTAGGCGTCTGACGAACCCTCCATATAGCCTCACATAGGTAACAGTGTTGTTCTACATCTTCATTCCCTATGCCAGAGAATTTTGGATATCTTGTAAATGATCCCGCCATACTAGATTGCGTTCGTGCTAGAAGCACAAATATTTGGGATTTGGGTTATTGAGATCCTTGTAATCCCATATTACTATTGCTATTGTTTCCAATATATATATGCTTCACACAAATTAGTGATATTACATAAGAATAGTACCATTGCAAAAACCATGGGTTGTCAAAACCTGAAGTCGAGCAACCATAAAATTTATTTGGAGTTAAGATGATCTACGCTGGTTTAATTAGTAATTGCAATTATTAATTTTAGTTTTTTTTTAGTTTCATGTAATTTGACCAAGTCAAAATGTTTTCTTGATAATTATAAACCCTAAAGATCCCATAAACCCTAACCTTCAGAAGGTGTATATGTGATTCCTTGCTCATGCAGTAAGGAATACATAGGTGAAACTGGTAGGTCTCTTAATGTTAAAATTAAAAAACACACTCCTGACTTAAGAAGAGAAATAATTTATAAACCAGCCCTAGCAGAATATGTTCACTCTTCCTCTCATTACATTTGTATGGAAGAAGTCAAACTTGTTAGGAAAGAATAACACTATCTTAAAAGGAAAATTAAAGAAGCCATCGAAATAGAAAAAAGGAAAAACAACTTTAACCGAGATGATGGATTAAAACTTAGTAACACTTGGAAACCTTTACTGGAAATCTTAAAAAAACAATAATAAACTCTTACCCTTTTATTAACCTATTCCCTCCTCTCTTAAAATCAGTATAAATTTTACCTTAATCATCCACCTTAAAACATTAAATCTTTGACTAATCTAAACATAAATCATTAATAGAGCACTTCTCATATAACTTGATAACATTAAAACACAACTAAGACAATACATATAGTGGTAAATTTAAACAATTAAAAATTAACCCTAGGAATTACGATAATACTATAAAAATATCTCAACAATCCTTTTAGATTAATTAGCTATTAAAGTTAGGTAATTGAATATATAAATTAAATAAACCCAACTAACTAAATATAATACCTTAATTGGTAAATAAATAAATATTATTAAATATTATAATTAAGTCAATTCTTATTAATTAAATCAAATAAAATAGCTAAGGGATCGATAATTTCTACATGATAATAAAATTGAATAATTAATTTATATCTCATCAATTAACTATTTAATTAATCAAAACTATAAGTCAATAAACATATTAAAATATTAA
>APFE030668179.1:101328-122729 GCA_000404065.3 Pinus taeda | reverse complement strand
TTGGCATTGTAGAAGGCTAGGAAGGTCAGTATTGTAACAAAGGTTGTGAAATTGAGATCTAATGTGGTTGTATACAGGGCACTCTAAGAGGAAGTTGTTTTCATCCTCGATGCTCCTATTCTCACAAATATGGCAGATCCTTTCTATCCATGGCGTTTTAGGAACTACCCAGGGGCCAGTTTCACTATGGAGCTCATGAGAATTCGTTCTAATCTTTGCTATATTAATTTTCTTTTTTGAGCTAGTTAGAATAGAGAGATACTTTTGATCTTCAAGGGTGGGGTTGATGACCTTCTTATAATAACTTAATTTTCTTTTAGACGCTAAATCTTTCTCACTCCATAATTTTTCTTTGAACTTAGAAGTAACAATATCTTTAATGTTATTTATGTTTTGCAAAGCATCGTTCTCATTGATCTCCCAATAGTTTAACCAGGCCCTTGTGTCCCTATGCCAACCTCGGTTAAGCCTTAGTTGATTTTGGCTGGAATTTAAAGCTAGCTTAGGAAGTCTATGATTGTCTATGTTATTGAGCTTGTGCTTGTACATCAGAAACCTGAGCATAGCAAGGCTCTCAATAGAAGAAAGACATGCTTCTATAAGGAGAATGGGATATGGTGTATTACTTTTAATTTTCAGGTTATAAGTTATAAAACGCTTTTGGATTTGCTCGATCTTCCGCCATGATTCTCTGGAGATGCTACAGCCCCAAACTTCACAGCCATATAAGATAACTGGAGTGACTAAAGTTTCAAAGAGGAACTTCTTTTTATCCCACATTACGAGGTTTGTTGTTCTACAGTTATTTTCAAGACCAAAATAAGCTTTCCATCCCCCATTGATTCTTTTCTCAATGCTATGGTTCCAATTGAGCTTGTGATGGATATCAATTCCTAGGTACTTGAAAGAATACACTTCCTCCAAGTTATTATTGTCATACGTAAAACATTATAATTAAGGAAATCTTAGTAAACATTATAATTAAACCTATAAAACATAAAATTAATTATACTATTTAATTGGTAAATAATAAATATAAATATTATTAATGATGTATTTTAATCATCATCATTATTATATTTAATTTGGTAAATAATAAATAAATATTATTAAATCATAG
The DNA here is from genome assembly GCA_000404065.3 of Pinus taeda. NCBI lineage: Eukaryota > Viridiplantae > Streptophyta > Pinopsida > Pinales > Pinaceae > Pinus > Pinus taeda. The sequence continues at coordinate 121,609 of APFE030668179.1, read as the reverse complement.
TAATTAAAGTCAATTTTATGAATTAATTATTGGTAAATAAATAAATATTAAATATTATAATATTTATTAATTATAAATATTATATATTTAATTGGTAAATAAATAAATATATAATTAAGTCAATTTTTATTAATTAAACAATAATCCAATAAATAATAAAATTAAAGTATTATTTTATATCTCATCAATTAATTATTTTAATTAATCATAAACAATTAATTAATAATATTAAAATTATATATTTTTTTTTCAGAAGAAAAAAAGCGTAATATATTCAAATAAGAAAGTTACATAGCGCATATGTACGAAGCATATGCGGAAACATTCATATGAGAGGATTACATAGAGCAAATGCAAGAAGCATATGCAGAAACGTGGATCAAGCCACATGCAAATACAGAACCCATATAATGCCCCGAAAGGCCAAATACTGCCCAGTCAGGGCAAACCATCTAAATGGTGCAGAAGAGGCACCAAGAAACCAATCATATATGCAGCAGAAGAAAGAGCAGCAAGTTTTGTCCGCCCAAAGAGGAAGGAGAGGCACGAAACGAGGTAAGGGAGCAGCAACAGAAGCCACTCCAACCCAGTCCCCTCAAACTCTCCATCTGTAAAGGACGAAGAACAGAAAATAGAAACACTGTCTCATTCATCTGCAGCTGCCATCAGAAATGACCATCGGAGACATCCATAGAAGCGGCATGAAACAGGCAGAAGCACTATTCCCTCAGCGCTCCATTGGATATGCCATAGCCAGAAACAGAAACCAGATGCATTCGAGAAGGTGTGGACCCATCGGAGCAGTAGCAATCACCGGGGGCAGAGGCGGCAAAGGAAGCCCCCTCGCCCCCGCACAGAAAAACTATCGACCAAAATCAGAACCGCGGGGATGCCGGATGTGGCCCCGCTACACCGCTCCTCCGCCGCTCCTGAATAGCCTCCTTTGCATGCCGCTCCTAAGCTTCTGTAGCACCCTCCTCCGCTCTCTCGCCCTCTCCCGCTCCTGCTCACGCCCAAACCCTGCGTCTCAGCTCCTGTACCTCCGCTCCAGCCCGCCCTGTAATCCGATGCTCCTCCGCTTCAGATACCCGTTGCTCCCCTGCTTCAGAAACCCCGCTTTTCCGCTCCAGGTACGCCCACCTCCGCTCTCTCGTCCCCTCCCGCTCCTGCTCGACCACCACTTGCTCTCGTCCTCTTCCGCTCCTGCTCACTCGCACAGCCTCGCCCCAATAACCCTGCAAAACGCAGCTCCCGCACCTCCGCACCCTCCTCACACAGCCTCGCTCAGAAAACCCTGCATCGCAGCTCTAGGTCGCCCACCTCCGCTCCAGCACGCCATGAAAACCCGATGCACCTCCGCTATAGATATCTGGTGCTCCCCTGCTTCAGAAAACCCCGCTTCTCAGCTCCAGGTCGTCCACCTCCGCTCTCGCGTCCTCTCCTGCTCCTGCTCGTCCACCACCGCACTCTCGTCCTCTCCTGCTCCTTCTTACTCACACGGCCTCGCCCCTGAAGCCCTGTAAACGCATCTCCCGCACCTCCGCTCCCTCCTCACACAGCCTCGCTCAGAAAATCCAGCTTCAGTAACCCCGCATCACATCTCCAGGACACCCACGTCCGCTCCAGCACGCCCTGAAACCCTGCAAATGCAGCTCCCGCACCTCCGCTCCCTCCTCACACAGCCTCGCTCAAAAAACCCAGCTTCAGAAACCCCGCATCACATCTCCAGGTCACCCACGTCTGCTCCAGCACGCCCTGAAACCCTGCAAACGCAGCTCCCGCACCTCTGCGCCCTCCTCACACAGCCTCGCTCAGAAAACCCTGCATCGCAGCTCCAGGTCGCCCACCTTCGCTCTTGCGTCCTAAAAATAAAAAAATAAATTATAATAAAAAATTAAAAAAATAAAAATAATAATAATATAATAATAATATATAATAATAATTGTAATTCAATAAATAAATAAATAGCAATTAATATAATACTAAATAATTATATTGCACATTAATAAATTAAGTATCATTATTCAAATAATTAATTTTATTATAATAAATTAGTAACATATAATTAAACTATAACATAAAATTAATTAAGTAACCTATTTATCCCTTTAACCTATTTATTAAATAAATTAATTAATCCACCTATATAACTCTATAATTAACTAATTAAACACATAATAAATAAATCAATTAATTAAATAATAAATTAAAAATGGACTCACTTGGTAGTCTGAAATGTTGGGTTCACAAAACTCTATAACAGGTCATTCCTCCTCTATCTAATTTTTTGTTTGTTTGTTTGTTTGTGTAATTTGACCAAATCAAATATTTATCTAGTCAAATATTATATTACAATATCTCTTAATGTTTAATAGAGCAAGATATAACAATATATTACAATATTTCTTCTATATTAAATTAGAAAGCACCTCTCAACCCAGTGATAAAACTATAAAAAATAAATTAGCACCAAGTAAAACTGTGAGATAAACTAATCTCGTAAAGATCGACCATCGCAGCCTCAACCATCGCAGCGTTTATGAGCCTTTTAAGGGTCATGCTCGAACAATACTAAATTCGCTAGAATAGTACTAAATTCGATTGTCGTGCACTTGGTCGTTTATCCCGAGTGGTTGGGACGGCCAGCTTTTCGCCTCCCCACACGGGTTCGATCGTCTGTGCATGTTGAGCTTGTACTCTTCACTTAGCTGCTCTGCAACATATATCATGCTTTTGTAAATATGTTATATGTACAAATTGTGATATATGAGGTTACTTAATCTTCTTCAATAGGGACTAACCCCTCATTCTATTTTAAATTCCATTATCTTATGCATGTGTTCTTCTTTAATCTAGATGTGATAATATTTATATCTTAAATCAATTTGAATTAGGTAAATAAAGATTTAATTTGGGAAGTGTTTAAAATTTATTTTTTATAATAAAAATAAATTTAAACTTTATTAAAATAAAGTTATAATACACATTTCAAAAATTTTAAATTTTTAAAATATTGCACAAATTTCTCATTATTTTCCCAATAAATTTGATATAGTTAAACTAAAAGATTTTATATGTATAAATATATCCAATCAAATTTATTAGCATGGAAAGTAACTGTTTATTTTTTTAAATGTATAAACATATCATCGGATTAAAATTAGCAGTTGAAAAGTAACTGTTTATTTTTTTTAACTTTAGTATAAATAGTGATTATATATATGGAAAATAAATAAGTAATTATATATAAATATATCAATCCAGTTTAAATATCACTTGAAAAGTTGTGTTTATTTTTTTTAATCTTTACTTGTTTTTATTTATTTTATTAGGAGATTGTGATTTTTGATTTTTAAAATTATAATATATATTTTTAATTATAAAAATAAATTTAATATTTTAATAATTTTTTAAAAACTTTCAAGGAACTTAAAAATACCCATGTGATTTTAACACATATCTACTAAAGTTGGGGACAATAATGACTAGGAAATATAATTAAAAAGAGAAAAACCTAAAAAGTGTCGAGGGTACAGGCAGAATGTGATCATAAATGCATGGAAGACAGTACCCATGAATTCCTGTATTGGTCATTGAATGACAACATGTGAAATGTACAGCATTTCTATTTACTCTGCTGCAAACCAAACAAATTTATTACCAGTGAAATCATGGAGGGATAAATGAAAACCGTGAGATACACCAATCAAGGCCGATGGCAGTTACAATTTTGATGACGCTCATTAGCTGCTCTGCCATAAGCGTAACAATGGTGCCGAACATGGCTATTAATATGTGCACAGTTTTGCTGAGTGGCATTGATATGCGTTCAGCGTTGCTGATTGTTTAGCATTTTGAACTCACTTCCAAGCTGCAAGCACAGAATTTGCCAGATTGGTTTTAGGAAGTTCAGTGGTTGAGTTGACATTACACGTATATTCCATAGCTGCTCCATATTTATTAATCGCCGTTGTGTAAGCCATTGAAGTCCAGCGGAAAGTGACAGTATCTTTGAGCTTTTACAAATAACTGTGACTGAACAAAAAAAATTAAAATTAAAATTAAACTTGCCAGTGTAAAACACAAATACAATAAGGAGTTGTCTATAATGCGATTTTTTGGAGATTCTAGTGACAGAATCCGACGGAAGAAATGAGGTTAAATCTTGATTTTTAGCAGTTAAAATGGTTTTTTAACTGTATATTTGGATTCAGCACCCTGAAAAACCCCTGGGAGCCATTGCTGAAAAACCCCTGGGAGCCATTGATTGTGCAGAAACTAGCTATCAAACTTGGGATTCCAATGAATTTCTGCCGGATTTTAGCCTGAAAAATCCGCCGAAAAAGCTTCCAAAAAGTCGCGTTATAGACTACTGCATACAATAATCTCAAATTCTCTACCATCATCACAACAAAAATCCATAAAAGTCTCTGATTTGATTTATAGTGCGTAAGGTGGTGCAGGCCAAACCTTGTTATTCCCAAAAAATTGTTGATTCCAAACAATGATGCATATGAGACTTTCACCTGAAGATGTGAATATTCTGATGAAAATAACTGCACCAACTAAAGTTCAAAGCCAAACAGTCACTTGATATCATGCCTGAGAAACATCAGGTGATCACTGTCAGATGAACCAGTGGATAAATGAATGTTGGGCTCCTAAGCATAATCAACCCTCAAATTTTTTGGTGGACTAAACTTCCATCTATCCCTGGTATAAAGATGGGATGAATACTTCCAACAAGATAATAAATGAAGCGTGCAAGCAAGACAGAAGTGTTAGAAACATGAAACATCCTCTGTTGTTGCGACAAAATTAGTTGTTGAATAAATTGAAGCTGCTGCAGCGTCTTTCTGTTATTTTTGCAGATGCAACCCTGGACCTGAAAATAGGTTCCAGTGCTTTAGAAGTTAGAAGTACTACCTTTTATAAATAGTTCAAATGTCTACAATCTCTAATATAATTCAATACCTGATATATCAGGAAAACTTAGTCCCCAATAGGATATTTATTGATACATATAAGAAAAAAATGAACGTATATAGAAATAAAAGAATGCGGAGAGAGACGATCAGTACAACATATACTATATTTTAAAGAAGCATTCATGTACATTATGAATGTCTTGCATAATTAGCTGCTATGAGTAGAGATTCTATGCATACCAATGTAGGCATTACTCTTTTGAAGACTCGCTAAAATTAATTTATCATACCTGAGTTCATCTTCCACAGCTTCCGGTTGTTGCTGGTTGTTGCTGTTGGGAACAATCCGATGTGATCCCCTGAAGCTCTTCCAAACCCCATTTGCAGTGTGCTTCCATTTCCTTAATTCGCTGCAGACTTTTCCCCTGGAAACAAAAATACAATTGCATGTGGTTATACAATTAGATTTAGATTATATATTGGTTTAACCCTAAATCCTATTGTGCCAAACCATATGATTTTGGATGAAAGACTGGCTTTAATGCCCATCAACTAGTGTTGTTTCTCCCTATTCCTGCTATTTTTTCTCTGAATTCGTATGTATTGCTTTGTTGAAGTGGTTCCACCAAGAAAAACTAGGGAACATTCTACCCCTCCCAAGCCTCCTTTCAAGGTCCTAATGTTTTACATTCATGTTCTTGTAATCTGGGAATACAATATTCATCATTGGCCCGCCTTTGTTAGAATTATAATATTGGTGAACCAACATCATATTGTGTACAAATGCAAAAGCATAAAGTGAACAAGCAAAAAGTTGGTACAACAGAAAGAAATATATTTAGGACCATATGCAGAGATTGACAAGCAATAGACTACTAGCTAGAAAAATCTAACTGATTAATGATCTAAACTTACAAGATTGGTACCCTCAATATTTAGGCAATTGTCCATGTGAGAGAAAAGAGTCCTCCATTTTAACATAAGATCACTAGGAGAGGCTTGCACAAACATCTTATCAATTTTAAGAGTAGCTGATATGTGGTCTCGAGAAGTATAACCAAACTCTTCTTTTATCATTGCTCTAACTCTTTTCCGACTCTATTTTAATGTTGCATAAAAACATGAAAATTTAATTAGTCATTCATTATGTAATCTCATCTTTAATCACTGGAAAAACTTCAATATCAAGGAAAGTAAGACAGAACGAAATGATATTAATGTCCACAAATGACTAAATTGGGTGATTGGGACTGTGAATGCATAACCAACATAAAATACTAAAATAGTCAAGAGGAAGCACCTAATGTGTCTCCGATGAAATCCAATAAAAACTGAAATAAAATAAAGTAGAAAATTGTTCTACTAAAGCATAGGAGAACTGTCAAAACCTATTGAAGCAATTGGAACATTGTGCAACAAAATAGCAAGTCTATGGATCTTAAATAGACGGACTTGCAAGTCTGTTTCCTAGCCCTCTATTGAAAATTTAATTCCTTATGAAAAGTCTAGAATGTAACAAAAATGTGGATCCTTGGAGTATATAAGCATAGAACCTAACCATCTAATGCACTAGAAATAGATAATATGAAGCATATTCAAAGCAACATAAGTGTTTGATATGGGAAACAAGTAGCAACACTTGCAAGAAGGTCTTTGATATATTGATAATTAAGTTCCAACCACTCGGAAGCCACAATAGCCACTGCGCAATAAGAAGAAATCAATGTAGTGTAAGAGTTCATAACTACCATGAGGATCATTATGAATATGAATAGAGACTAATATTTGAAATTAATAATGCAAAGCAAACTGCTAACTAACCTTTCACAGAAAGAGATGCAGAGCAAGTCAAATCCATGCTTGAAGAATCATTCGGCTTGCAATAATGACAATGACAACTAAAAGTGCCCTACAAGTTACACTGTTCTCCAGCAGTTTGCTATGAGTAAAACCACTTCCTACTTCACTCTACAGGTGGGGTCGAATCTTCTCTGGCAGCTAGGTGCTCAAAGCCTTCCTCATTAAGGTTTGCATTAGTAGGCCTCTCTACAGTGTCAAACAAACCATCAGAAACACAGGAATTTGAGATCAATCTTTCCTCTAATTTCCTGTTGGTTGCCTCACTAACTTAATGTTCATCTCTAGCCTCAAATGCATCACTCCTAGCATGTTGCATATCCATAATCTCTAAATTTCCATTTTCGAAGACATCCACTACTATATAATTTGTTCTTGGCATTTTCTCTTCTGCTATGGTCTTACGTGCTTCTCGAAAATTCTCCTTACTATCTTGGTAAGCAGTTAATGCACTTGATCCAACAATAGCCTCAAGGATAACATCAACCTGTTTACTATTTCTCACATGGCTCATGGGCTCAGACATTTTCCTAAAATTTCCACAACACCATTGAACCCTCTGTATTAACATCGAACCAAGCTATTTTTTTTTTCTAAGGGGAAATCCCCTTTGAAGAAGCTTTATTATACATCATGAAACATCATATTACATCGAGATATATCTGAACATATGATGCGTCAACCGACAACATCCCAACAAACCTTACAAATCGTTGCGAAAGCGCAAACTGACATGTCTTGCGTGTTTCGAACGCAGGTGGGGAGGGCAACAGTGCACCGTCCCAACCACCCGGGACAACAACGCGATACTTTTATTCTCATTGAGTTTTAAAATTTCTCTGAACATCTGAACTGGCATAGTAAATAATATTACAAATCTAAATTCGCATTCACCCAAAAAAGTCTCGCATCATCGTACCCCTAATTTGCAAGATATGGACACAGTGAGCCTAACCTCTACAAGATTTTGCCCGGTTCCTTGTAAAAGCACTGTTTATTCTGTTAAGTCAAAAGATTTCGAAAACTCTTTTATCTTCAGATGTTAGGACCTCATTTAAGAGAAAATTTCAATATATTGTAATTAATTTGCTAAATTTGTGTATTCTTCATTAACCTACATTTCAAATTTGTGTAGTCTTCCGATCGGTAGTATATAGTACTGGTTGACCATCCACAATTTGATTGGTGAGAACTTCAATTGTGGTTTTCCGAGTGCCGCCCACGTCTTCCTTGGTAGGATATTGACGTCGAAACCCAGGTCTAACATAGTATTTTTAATTTGGAACCCATGCGAACTGTGCATCAATCCTGAACTCCCTACCCATTCTCTTCTTATTTCTCTTGACTCGCCTTGTGTGTTTCTCAGGCAAGTTCGTCAAGACATTCCCTTCTCTAGTCTCCTCCTCCGGCAAGACTTATTTCAGACTTCTGCGCAGCTCCCTTAGCATTTTATCGTTGTTGACAATTTGGAGGAACAACCTAAACCATTCCTCAATCGGTCAAGCAACAATGGATTTTGTAAGGTTGGGCATATTATATTTCTGAGAGTCTGTCAAATTTTCAAATAGTTTTGCTGCCTCTTGGTAGTATTGCTTTTGTTGTATAGGGTTGTGTGACTGATTTGGTGAAACCACCTGAATGATCGTTGGTTGGTTCGGGGCACCCCAGTTAGCCCTTGTCTTTTTACTGCCACAGGTGACTATGTTTATGTTGGATAGTGGGGCTATCTCGGTAATCCTTGGTTCTGCATTGATCAAGTTCATCGTCCATTGTTTGGTCTGTTCTTCCATGGGGGCTTCACTCAATGAAGCTCTGACATAGCACGTGCGTTCGTGGCATACTAAACAATACCCTTAATTTGACTACATATTGGAAAATGTCTCTAAAAATAACATTATTTAATCTCGTACCAATATGAACCCAATACACCTTCCCAATTTCAAAACCCCTACTTTCACTAGATATTGTAGGTATCCATTTTTTCATTAACATTTTTTATACCCCTTTATACTTTTTCATTAACTTTGAGCTTCTTTTTTTATACCTTACTATATAAAAACCCTTTACCCCCTATTATATGCTCAATATATTATATCATTGTTTCCTCAATATATATCCCCCAACATGAATGCACGTGGTATGGTATTGCTCCCCCAGTGAAGCCCCCGTGCGTTCTTCCCACCTTGCGATGAGCTCAAGGCAACCCTCCGTTGCGTGGGCATTGACCCTACATTGTGAGCACCAAGGTCTTCTCAGTAGGGGGTAGTCTCGAGCAACACGTCCCTCCTGATCATAGTTATAGCAGTGCATAGGCCCCCTGCCCCCTGTTCTACCTCCTCTTATTCCTTCTCCTCCTCACCCACCACGAGCAATTTCATTGACCCTGAATGTTGACTAGTCTAGCCGATCAGCTAGCACGTTCCAACGCTCAACACTGGTTTGTATGGTGGGTTGTAGACGCATAGAACTCACAATAGTTATTATTCGGGAAATTCGAATACTTCTGCAGTATCGGGCAAGCACGGCGAGTGTCCATATCCCCTACAAACTTCACAGTATTCTGGTGGGTTGCTACCCGTGAATGCACCTTGCGATCCTACTGTCGTGAACCCTGGAGTAGGTGGGGCCCTAAATGGTCCCACTGGCCCCAATGCAGTACCCACACCCCTAAACCTCGGGCACTTTGTTGCGACATGACCCTCCACTAGGCAGTTGGTACACCACACGTTTGGTCTCGCAGGCCGGGTTGGCTATAGATCTTTCAACTGCTCTATTAATATAGCAATCTCATGTTGTAGATCGAAGATATATGGATCCTGTGACGCGGCTCCCCCCCCCTGGTGCTCATGCGGATATCCTGCCATGGCCTTTATGCGGATTGCCTGCTCCAAGGCATCCTATAGTGTCTCGATCTTTTGTTGTGTCAATGGCGTTCAGGTGACGGGTAGCAGTGCCTTGATGAACCAATCCCTTTGATGATTTGGATTGACAGTGTAGTTAAGCTTACTGATTGCATCTTTGAACCTCTGCATTAGCTCCCAGACAGTTTCTTCCCCCCTCTACTTGATCTCCCACAACTCTGATAACCCCTGTTTATCTGTCTGGAGGAGTTTGAACTCCTGTACAAAGTTCCTCTTCATCTCATCTACGATCGGGTTTTGGTGTAACTTCGCTCATTTTATAAACCACCGTAGGGCTCGTTCCCTAAGAGTTGTCTGGAACTCTATCAACTTCACGTTGTCAGGCGTCTCGCGAGCCCTCCATATAACCTCACATAGGTACCAATGTTGTTCTACATTTTCATTCCCTATGCCAGATAATTCTGGATATCTTGTAAATGATCCCGCGGTACTGGCACACAAATCAGCTATATTACATAAGAATAGTACCATTGGAAAAACCATGAGTTGTCAAAACCCAAAATCAAGCAACCTTAAAATTTATTTGGAGTTAAGATGATCTAAACTAATTTAATTTTAATTTTAGGTTTTTTATTTATTTTTTTTAGTTATGTAAGTTGTGAAAATAAATATTTTTTATAATTTTTATTTATAATTTTTTTATTTTTTTTATATAATTTTTTTGACCAATCAAATATATCTAGCCAATGTCAAATTAAAATATGTTATCATAACGAGACCTAACTTAATTACATATTTTTTTCTATTTAAATTTAAAGCACCTCCCATCCCAATAATAAAACTATAAAATATAAATTAACTAATCTCGTAAAGATCGCCTATCGCGGCGTTTATGAGACGGTTAAGGGTCGTGCTCGAACAGTACTAAATTCGCTAGAATAGTACTAAATTCGACTGTCTTATGCATGTGTTCTTCTTTAATCCGGATACATCTTAAATCAATTTGTGAGAAGACATTTGTTTCTTTACTCAAATATTTCATTACAACCGTTAATTGGAATAATCTTTTCTACACTATGTTTTTCAACTTTCTCTTTTGAGGGGATGCAAACTCAGAAAGATAAATAGTGATGGATTGGTCATAATTTTTGTTTGAATTAGATGAATAAAAATCTTAAAAATTTAATTTTGGGAGTGTTTAAATTTTATTTTTATGATAAAAATAAATTTAACATTATTAAAAATTCTAAAATACTATAAAATCTTGAAATTTGATTATTATAAGAATAATTTTCAAAATACTACACAAATTTTCATTATTTTTAAAATAAAATTTGATTTGATTTAGTTAACAGCCATATTTTTTTTATATATTGTATGTAATATCAATCAAATATAACAGTGGAAAAGAACTTTATTTTTTTAAAGTATAAATTATCATCAATTTAAAAAGAGTTGAAATACTGTTATTTTTTAATGTTTTGTTTGTTTTATATTTATGCTTTCAACTTTTTGGTTGAAAGATCAAACTCCCAACGATAAATATGATATATAGAAAATAAATTTAAAATATATATCAATCGTAAATGTATTGAAAGTGTGTTTATTTTTTTTTTGTTTTGTTTTTTTTATGTATAAGATTTAGTGTGAGATTGTGATTTTTTTATTTAAATATATTTTTAATTTTAAAAATAATTAATTTTTTAATAAGTTTTTAAAAAACTTTCAGGGAACTTAAGATTTTAACACACATGTACTAAAATTTCGGACAATAATGACGAGGAAATAAAAGTAAACAGACAAAAACCTAAAAAGTTAGACCAAGTCGTTCGAGGGTACGGGCAGAATGTGATCATAAAGATTAGTAGCTGGAAATTCACATATATCAAGAACGTCAATAAAAGCATGGAATACAGTACCCATGAATTCCTATAATGACAACATGTGAAGTGTACAGCATTTCTATTTACTGTGCTGCAAACCAAACAAATTTATTACCAGTGAAACCATGGAGGGATAAATGAAAACCGTGAGATATACCAATCCAGGACGATGGCAGTTGCAATTTTAATGACGCTCATTAACTGCTCTGCCATAAGCGCAATAATGGTGCCGAACATGGCTATTGAGGGTCATTGATCTGTGTACAGCTTTGCCGATTGTTTAGCATTTTGAACTCACTTCCAAGCTGCAAGCACAGAATTTGCCGGATTGGTTTTAGAAAGTTCAGTGGTTGAGTTGACATTGCACGTATATTCCATAGCTGCTCAATATTTATTAATCGCCGTTGTGTAGTTAGCCATTGAAGTCCAGTGGAAAGTGACAATATCTTTGAGCTCTTACAAATACCATTGACATAGGGGCACTGCTGCATAAGTCGCTGAAAGTCAATTAGAGTTCCCAAGATTTTTTCAGATCACCATGGCTCAAGAATCTATCCAGCTGGTTAGGCCTAATGGTGTATGTGTTCAGGAGAAAGCTGGTCATGCAAACATGATAACAGTGCTGAAAAAATCATGTGTGTGTCCTGCTCAGCCATCTGATCAGAAGTACTGTGACTTGACAACTTTTGATCTTCCTTATGTCACTTTCCACTACAATCAGAAGATTCTGTTGTACCCCTCCCCAAGCCAGGGATTTGCCTCCATGGTGGAATCCTTGAAAAAAGGCCTGTCAGAGGCTTTGGTTCACTTCTATCCTCTTGCAGGGCGACTCTGTTTAGACGAGGAAGGTATTCTGAAGGTGGACTGCAATGATGCTGGTGTGGACTTCATCGAAGCGTCTTCGGATGCTGTGCTGGACGATCTGAAGGACTCTGACTCTTCTGCTGATTTAATGTTGGGTCTTATTCCTTACGTTCATACCTTGAATTCTGATGGGTTTTTTCTCCCTATGGTTGGGGTTCAGGTGAGATTTGTTTATGAATATCCATGTTTTTGAGTTACAGAATAGTTTTGCTTTTCTATAGTTAAATAATGGTTTTGAACTTTATGCGGACATCTTGGATGCAAGAGTTTTGGGATTAATATTCTAGCGAAATGCCTTAGTTGGTCTCACCAGTCTCATTCCTTGAATTTTGGCTTTGGGATTGTTCTCCCAGCTAACTGCCTTTTCAAGAGGCTTAGTCATGTCCATACTGGATATAATACTTTATAGGGCAGGTTAGAGAGATGTTACTACCTGTCTGGCATTGATGAGAAGCATGAAGAAATGTGTATTTTTTTTTTTTTTAAATGGTAAGTTTGCTATTGGTGAGGCTATATAGTCTCACTCATACATCTTTAGTGTAGGATGATACAAACAGTAGCTATATAGCCTCACTTTTACATAGTTAGTGTAGGAGGATACAAGCAATATGAAAGCAATTCGCATCACTAACTTCAGTAGGCTTCTGGAGTTTTAGTGTTTGGAATTAATTTGCAGTACTCTGGTTGTGATTTGCAGTACTCACCTTGCAGTACCACTCCCAAGTGTTGTCCAAAAATAACACCTGATTAAAGTGGAGAATTGAATTAGTGACTTAACATCTAGGAGTCCATGAATTTTATTTTATATCTAGGACTACCTTGAATGGCTGAGTTATATTTTGTGATCATGTCACTAACAGTTATCATGATTGGAAACAGGTTACCAAACTCATAGATGGAATTGTAATAGGAATTGCAATCAATCATCTGATAGTGGATGGATACTCAACTTGGCATTTCATGAGTTCTTGGGCTGAGTTCTGCAGGGGTTCAAGTGTCATAAGCCTTCCTCCTTCACATGACAGAGCTCTGGCTAGAAATACCAAAGTCAAGCTGAATATAAATCTTCCAACACAAGAGTCTTATGCAAACGGTACCAAAACTGCAGAACATCATCTGAGAAGCAAGATTTTCCATTTTAGCAAGAAGATGATAGAGGAGATAAAGACCAAGGCTAACAAGAATAAGGAAGGTAAGCCACTCTCTTGCTTCCAGGCTCTTGGAGCCCATCTGTGGCATGGGGTCACAAGGGCCAGAAAATTGGCCCCTGAAGATATAACTGTCTTCACACTCTTCATAGATTGCAGAGCAAGGGTTGACCCCCCATTACCCAGAAACTACTTTGGTAATGCTATTCAGGGCATCTATGGTGTAACTGCAGTGGGTCTTCTTCTGTCAAATGACCAGACATTTGCAGCAAATTTACTGCAACAGGTGATTGACTCTCATGGAGCCGAAGCTATCAAAAAAAAGAATGAAGAATGGGAGCAGAATCCGAAGCTTTATGGATTCAGCGATGCAGGCATAAATTGTGTTACAGTTGGAAGTTCACCTAGATTTGAAGTGTATGAGAATGATTTTGGATGGGGAAAGCCTGTAAGAGTGAGGAGTGGATGCAATAACAAATTTGATGGCATGGTTTATCTTTATCCTGGCCAGGAAGGTGGGGGCAGTGTGGATGTGGAGATTGCTCTTCTGCCTCAGACGATGGAAATGCTGGAGACTGATACTGAATTCCTGCTCACAAACTGAGAATTCAAGCCTATGCATCTGTTTTATTTCTCGTAGAACATCTTTCTGGTATTCTTCTAAGATTTGAAAGTCTATGTTGTGGATTTCAAATTATATTTTCTTAACTATTGTCTACGCAGTTAGTAGTAAAGCCTAGACGAACTTGTATTTATGCTGAAGTGTGAGCAACTGTATGCAAGTGTGGTAAGTCATTATAATAAACTTGGAAAGCTTTCTATGTACCCTGGTTCTGGAACTTCTAACTCAAGGCCAATGCTTCTACCATTTTTAAAACTGATAATTGCATTCAAGTGTGGTCTCCCCGATGCTGACTTTAATGTTATTTGGAGATTGTTCAGGTTGATTAACATTTGGATACAAATTTTGATCTTATTACTTTATGGATTGGCTTTTTCCGTTTTAACCTCCGTAAATAGTTAAATTACAAATAGTCATGATCGAAGAATTTTTTTTATTCCAAAAAATTAATATACATAAAGATGTATTGATGAATAATTGTGATAGAATGGGAGTTGTCTATAATGCGACTTTTTGGAGATTCTGGTGATGGAATCCGGCGGAAGAAATTGAGGTTAAATCTTGATTTGTTGTAGGTAAAATGATTTTTTAACTGCATATTTGGATTCGGCACCCTGAAAAACCCCTGGGAGGCTTTGATTGTGCAGAAACTAGCTATCAAACTTGTGATTCGAATAAATTGCTGCCGGATTTTGACCGAAAAAACCCACCGGAAAGGCTTTCAAAAAGTCGCGTTATAGACAACTGCGATAGAATGTGCTCTATATATAGCTTCTAATGGGACTCGCCTTCTTACTCTAAAAAAATGTATGGATTAATAACACTTCTAGTTATTGTAGAATTGAGGCTTCTGTGATTCATCATAGTTGTGAGAAGAGCTTCGGCGTAAATCACATGAAAAAGACCTTCTCACAACTTCTCGTTATCTAATACATGGTATATTTTTTTTTAACTTAGCCGGTGTAAGAGGATTGTTCTTTATGAAAAGATATAATTTAAAGCGCTTATGACTTGGTAGATTTGGAGTTAAGATGAATCTAGATTTGGAATTAAAATGAATCTAGGTTGGCCTTTTCCTCTTTAAAAAGTCTTTCTCTATTTCACATGAAAATCATGGGTTAATAATATGGATCAATATATTATTTTTATTTTAACTTATGGTTATTTTTATTTTTATTATTTTTGTTTACAAAACAGAACATGGCATTACAACATCACTTTCATATTAAAGTAGAAAGGACTTGTCAACACAATTAAGAGTATTATTCCTACTAAAAAAATGAAGATCTTATTTGGTCTATTCAAATTAGATATTGGATGGAAGTTTATGAAATAATTCAATTATTATTTAAAAAATAGTGAGACAAATTAAAAAAAAATTGTTTATTCACTTCCAAGTATGAGCAAAGGATGTAAGAAAACTAAATTAAAGATGGAGTTATAAAAATAAAAACATTTTTTGTTTTTTTTTTGTCACATTTGATCAAGATTTTTATTAATATTCCAAACAATCTGTTACAATGGATAAGCTTTGAAGCATGAAGGTGAACATGTCAACCATATCCAAAAACTGTTTACATCACAAAACCAAGTTTTCTGACATACTTTCAAAAAACCAGCTATGATATTTGAAAATATACTCTGGGCACTAGACAAAGAAAACGCAACTGGACACCATGAAAATAGAGAAGCTATAGAAAATATAAAACACAATATCATCAAGGGAGGTCATTCATCGTGAATGATCACTAGTTGTTCAGGAGACGAAATTTCACTAGCCATATGGACTAGATCTGCATTGATAACGTTTGCTCCATTATGGGGAGCACTGGACTCTGAATCAGAATTGGTAACAATGTATCGCTCAATTTTATTTAGTCTCATAGTGATTTCATCCATATTGTAACGAATATCTCATGATCTTTTTCATTTCTTCTTGATCCATGAAAAACTTATAATTATCCTTTCATTTTTCATGTAACACCATGTGCATTAAGGTATCCATCTATCGATGTTGATAGAGAGAGTGTAGAAAATAGAGGTGACGCCTCCTCCATTTATCTGGGTCGGGGACCCAGTTGGTCTTACTAACAATGACTTCTAAAGTCAAAATGATATATCTTTTCCCCAAATTGCTTAGCCTCCAAAGTCTCGATCTCCCTTTAGACCTCAAATGACACAACATCCAAGAAATTAGTCACAACTTCCCAACCAAATGCATGATGTTGTCTAGAGGATGAGGCCCCTAATGAGCCTCCTAACCATTGATTAAACATTGTATTGACACCATGACAATGTGAAACTGGTATACATACTACACCAAGAAACGATAAACTTGACCCCAAAGGACTCTAAATCGCCAATAGGGGGTGACCAGACTACAATTTGTGTTTCTCATTGTTTCACAAAACAAACATCGTCTAGGTAACAACCACATGAAATATTAGAATCTAGATGAGTAGTCCACCTATTAAATTGTTGAGGGGTAAACAGAATGACCCACTTAATCGAACAATGAAATCCCTTAAAATTTCAGGCACAAAATACCATAAAACCAAATAGAGAAAGAGACATTGTACCAAGTGCCAACCACCAACACTAGAGAATTAAATGACATACTCGAGGGATCCAAGGATTGCAAATCAACAGAGGGGAGAACATATGACCAAATCGAATGATGGTCCCATCGATATGTTATGTAGGAAACAAACACGAACAATTGTGACCCTTGCTCAACCCATAAATTCTGTTGAGACCAACTTTGGTGAGAGAGCAGAGAATCAGAACATGACCCAAAACACAACCACAGACACTACCCACGACCATAGAGTGAAAAAACGATACTTTAAACAACACAATACACCAGAGATTTAATAGAAGACAACATGAAACACTGACTACTCATAGAAAGAGATAATGGAAAGGAACTAGAGGCAAATGGCATGAAACGAAACCCAAATTGTGAGTGCATTTATCGGACCCAAATTGTGACACAGTGGTATCAGTGACTCTGAATTTCAGATAAGCAAATTGGAATGAACTTACTCGGAGGGATCAGGTGATAGTGTATACCAAACCATAATGAGCTTGAGCAAGAGTAAGAACCCAAGTAAGACTAAACACTGGAATGCGCCATCCTGAAATCAAGTCAGCGATACAACACCTTTGAATTCCATGCATTCAATGATATAATGATGGTGTCAAGACCGAGCATTCCTCCAGTTGGAAAAAGAGTCAAAGCCAAACATAGAACCCTTGCTAAGTGTTGAACCTACCTCTACAATTTGCATGCCCGATAAAAACCAAGATATGGCAATCATAAATTTTCTTTGATCCCCTGTCAGAAGCAAACCACCCTTCCTCCAATCCCCTACCACTCTTCCACTCCATGCTTGCATCAATAACTCACGACAGAAGGTACCACAAGGTTAACAACCCTATCTTAATGCATTGCAACAATAATTTACTTTGGGATAAATGCTTTGTACATTTTTAGGCTTTAATAGAATTTAATGCACTGCAACAATAATTTACTTCGGGATAAATGCTTTGCTAATATTTCAGTTAAAAGCACGGAAAATAGTTAAATACGTCGCGTGCTAAGCCTGGAGGCACCCATGGTTTTAAAAATTGAATTTATTGAATGAAGTTAGATTCTGGCAAATATGTTGTAATTGATAAAATTTAAAAATAATTTCAAGATAAAAATCAGCCCCTGCCTTTATCATTTAGACTTATATTTTGGCCTCCAACATCACACAAGATGAATTTTCAACTCTGCATATGAAGACAAATCCAACCCAACGATTACATTCAATTTCATTTAAAAAAGGCAAGGGACCATAATAACAGGGCCACATCGTGAGAGTGGACACAAGTCACTAAGAACACTCTGATGAGATATAAAATTAAATTAAATCTCACTGAGATGAAAAAACTATATATTGACAATTATGCAATTGAAATAAAAAACATGAGCACTATTCAGAAGGATGGAATCCATTTTTAAAACAATTTTACACTATTTGAATGGCGTAAATCATTGTCATCTTGCAATAGACAAGTTACAATCTAAATAACCTTTCACTCTGAAGAAAGGTGTTGCCCTTGATTTTCTAATCCTAGTTTTGTGGCAAAAATTAGCTAAACATTGAACAAAAGAATCTAAATTAAAATTAGACTTGCTAGTTCAAAACGCAAATACAATAAACTCAAATTCTCTACCATCATCACAATAAAAATCCATAAAAGCCTCTGATTTATAGTGCGTAAGGTGGTGTAGGGCAAACCTTGTTATTCCCAAAGAATTGTTGATTCCAAACAAGGATGCATATGAGACTTTCACTCGAAGATGTGAATATTCTGATGAAAATAACTACACCAACTAAAGTTCTAAGCCAAACAGTGACTTGATATCATGCCTGAGAAACATCAGGTGATCACTGTCAGATGAACCTGTGGATAAATGAATGTTGGGCTCCTAAGCATAATCAACCCTCAAATTTTTTGGTGGACTAAACTTTCATCTATCCCTGGTATAAATATGGGATGAATACTTCCAACACGATAATAAATGAAGTGTGCAAGCAAGATAGATGTGCTAAGAACATTAAACATCTTCTGTTGTTGCGACAAAATTCGTTGTTGAATAAATTGAAGTTGCTGCAGCTCCACAACAAATGGTCTTTCTGTTATTTTTGTAGATGCAACCTGGAACCTGAAAATAGGTTTTAGTGCTTTAGAAGTTAGAACTACTACCTTTTATAAATGGTTCAAATGTTTACAATCTCTAATATAATTCAATGCATGATATATTAGGAAAACTTAGTCCACAATAGGATATTTATTGATACATATAAGAAAAAAATTAAGATATATAGAAATAAAAGAATGTAGAGAGAGATGGTGAGTACAACATATACTATATTTTAAATAATCATTCATGTACATTATGTGTTGGACACTTAATCCTCTAAGGGTTAGTGTGGAAGCTGAATAGACAAACGAAGTCCAAGAGATCTTGGGATGTGGAACTCAATGGTCAAATCATGTATTATAAATGTATATGTTTTGTTAATAAAAATGTACTCTCATGTTTGATCTTTCATATTATGTTGCTGCCCATGTGTGTGTTTAACATGGTATCAGAGCTGGCGATCTCCTGCCCTGCTCAAGTGTGAGCCACCTGTTTCTATGGCCTTTGTAAATCAATGCTCTTCCCCTGATTATACTTTTTGGAGCATTTCTTAGAATAGAGGTTGTTACCTCTATCAGCGCTGCCATTCCTCTGCTGTGATCATTCCTGGCCCTATGCGACTTTAATTCTCTATTTTGAAATCATATGAGCCATATTTTCGCTGCATTATCTGAGCACACTAACCCAAATAGAAAATCCTGGCAGCTCTGACCTTCCACTTGTTATCACTTAGATTTTCCTTGAAGTTGTTAGAAGAAGGAAATGGGTCTGAGGTAACTACAAACCAATCTTTTAAGTACATAATCTAGCCAATCTGTACTCAGATAGGGCTCTCTCATTATGATTTAACTTTGTTTATGGGATATTAGGCTAGTTATAAAAACTTGGGGGGTTTTGAATTTGTTTGGTGGTGGAATTCAAGAGTAGATGGATAAAACAAGGTATTTCAGGCCATTGGGCTATAGAGTCAACTGAAGATGGCTTAACTGGATTGGGTTGATTTAACAAAGGAGAATTTCACAGGGCAAGATAGCTAAACAAAAGACAAATGATAGCTTAAAATGGGTGGATTGGTCTTGAACAGGGAGGAAGGGCAATCAAGAATCCTTAAACAAAATCCAAGATAAAAGAAAAAGCATGCTCTTTAACAAAAAGCAATTAAGTATTATTTGTTAAATGATCATAGTGATAAACTATGAAAGCAGGGAGAAATTAAGAATTCCCTACCTATAATAGCTTGGAAGAAAACATTAAGAAAATAAACGATTTTAAAAACAGAATGCAGTAAAGCTCTTTCTGAAATATAATTTTTCGTTTATCATTAAGATATGAAACACATATGAATATTTTTTAAACCAGAAATATTGTAAAAACACAATATATAGAATACTTATTTGTTTCTCGTCTGACATAGGTATCTTG
>APFE030668179.1:75209-99394 GCA_000404065.3 Pinus taeda | reverse complement strand
CTTTCACTAAGTCAATTTGTTCAAAAATAATTTGAATTGATGACCAAATATCATTGATTGAATCAATGATATTGGTCCATAATATCTTTTTTATATCAGTAAAAGGATTTTCAAATGTAGAATCTTTTTCCAGTGTTTTAATCTGTTGAGTCAAGCCGTTGTTTTTTCTCATCTCTTTGGCAAAATTGAATTTTGATACATCATATTTTTGCTCTAACGTAATTAATTTCTCTTTTACCTTTTGCGGTTCAATGACTTGGAGCTTCATTTCCTCCATGGACTTGATCAACTCTTTTGTGCTCTGATTTGAGGTTCCTGCCTGTGATGTACCTGTACCTGTTACTTTTATAGTTGCAACTGTTGCCAAAGGGACATTTGGTGCTAAAGCAGTTGCCAATGTAGAAGGGACTACTGTAGAAACCGCTGGCACTACATTTTGAGGCTGTGTGGTCGACTCACTCTGCCTGCTTTGTAGTGTTTTCTCTAATTCTTTCTCTGTCTCTTTTAGTTGTTGTTTCCGGGAAAACTAGTGTCCATTTAGAGCTGCTAGTCCCACTAAGACGGGTAGCTATCTTAGAAACAAACAATTCAAAGTCGCTTGTGTTTTCCTTTATGAGAGATATATGAGAGAGAAGCAGAGAGTACCAACCTTAGTCTTTCGCTTATCTTCTTGCTTGTTTCCTCTCTCCCTTGATAGAGCTTCCGCCACTCCTTTCTCACTTGTCCCGCTTCAAAGAACACCTGTAAAGTCAAAGCAGCAAAATACCGTCAAAGCATAGAGATCTATAACCATAAACAATGTAGATTCAGATGTACAGTAACCATACAAGTGCATACACAAATACAAGATTCAGAAATATACAAGTATATGGAGGAAAACTCAAATAGCGTTATTATTAGAAGTAGTAGAAGAGAGGATTACAACCTAGCTGTCTGATCTAGCGCCATCCTCCCATCATGAAAGCTATATTCACCTCATGAAAAGATAGATCACCCAACAATACAATGTGTCACAGAGAAACCAACAACACTTCCTTACAAAATACAAAATTCCAGTCTCTGGATCTCTAGGATGAGGGATCCATATATAGATATTTCAGGGGGGTGAGTCAGCGTCTGGGATTTTGATTAGTATCATTTCAATGATAGTTCTTGGTTCCACTTGGAGATTTCATGATCTCTTACTCATCCCTGGGTGAATTCAGAGAGGCAAGTGTCATATGAGTAATTTCTAGAAGATTCTCTGGGTTTCCAACTAGCAAACTGCCTCTGCCATTTGTCTGCTCTCGCTCATCGCACCCTGCAGAAGGGATTTTCAATATGCATCGCACCCTCTGTGTGTAACATGTGAGATGCATCGCACCCTTAGCATGGAGCAGTCTGTATGGTCCAGTTTTGACCAGTTTTGAGTAGTTTTTCAGGGAGAACTTCTGGGAAATGATGTAATCAGTTGACCTTGATCCTTTAGGGTATGAAACAACACTTTTAGGGGTTTAGAAGCCCTTTGTTTATGGACATATGTGATTGGTGTTGCAGTGCCCAAATATGTCTATAACAGTTGCCCCCTAAAGCATGAGGTCGTAAATCCTCTGATGTCGAGTGAAATTCTTTATCATGAAGATCCGAGGTTTTCCGAACTGGAAGGTGACCTATAATAAGATACAATACAATACATTATCTTCATAACATTTTCATGATTTAGCTGAGGCGGGAATTCCCATGCTCAGCTTTATAAATTAATTTTCATGTACATAGGATAGACAATCGTCTGTGTGGCACACTGATGATTCTGGTAGAGCCATCATCCCTTATCTTAGATGATTATCTATGCAGCTATGGAGCACATTTGATGTCTTTATTTTCCTGAATATATCACAGCCTGGATGGATGAAACTAGATCCTGGGTCTTCAAACTCATTCAATCTTCCGCCGAAGTACAAGTTGATCCATTTGAAAAGATGTTCTGATGTCGAACATGGAAAGACATCACCTGATTACCAGCCAATGATGTAAGTTGTTAACAGGCATGAGAGGAATCACCGATAATGATAATAACCCTCAAGGTACTGCAGTACAATCCACATGGTGTGAATACATGAGTCGATGTCGAACACCATGCAAAATCTTTCGGTCAAAGGCCATTGATGTAAACCTGTCGCCGGAAGTGAGAAACTTGCCATTGAGGCATGTAAGATTCAAAGTACTGAAAGGGTTGTTCTTAATTCAACTTCTTGGATAATGAGCTGATTTCGACAAGAAGTGACCCGTCGTAGGAGGGCCTTAATGAATCTCACATCTACGACACAAAATGGAGCAAATGATTTTGTGGAGGTGAAAACGATATGATGATACCAAGTTCAGGGTGGCGGTCATGAAATATGGAGTGTGAAGGTATTGAAGCAGATAAGGCGTTAGCTGGGTTGGTGAATTCTCTGAGAAACTTCTCTTGAACGTATCGATGACACTGAAATGGATTGGTAGCGTTGACCCTAAAAGTGGATGTTACGGAGGACCAATGGTGATATGATCGGTGAACGGAATAACCAAACCCGACTCAATCATGGTGACGGGGTGAAAGTATCATGTTCAAGAGCGACCTGCTACCGATGAAGTTATTCAAGTTTTCTTCCCTTTTTCCCCAGTCATTGCCGACCAGTACCTCTTTATTTTTGTCAAGCTTGAAGATGATAACATATGCTTGTTCTATAATTTGCTCTTCGGGCAAACCTGTCGCTATGTTTTATCGACCCTAGCGACAATGAAACTCGCTCTTGTCCGTATGGACAAGTTTGTCGCTATTGTTTTAACGAGTTTAATGACAAAGATAACTCGGTCTTTTTCAGTTTTAGAGAGTCTGAAAAGAGACGGAAAGGAAACTCTAGTAGTCCTTTTTCGTAGTATAATCCCTTAAGTTCAAAAAAGTATAAAATAATACGAAAGGGATGACTTTTCAGATCACTTTAGCGAGCCGAAAAAGACAAGTGCTCGATCTTTTTGTGTAATAATCCCTCAGGTCCAAAAAAGATTAAAATATAGAGGAGGGATGGCACTTCCAATCACTTTAACGAGTTGGAGAGGCCAATTTCTCGACAATATTTTTATATTTTACGAGTCTAAAAAGAGATTAAAATAGACTTGTTACTTCCAACCACTTTAATGAGCTGGAATGCTCGACAATCTTTTCATATTTAACGAGTCTGAAAAGGGTTTAAAGGAGACTCATTTTTGAGGAACGAGTGATATTTTCGGGTAGCAACTGGTTCCAGGTAAGTTTGGAACTTTTCAATCAAAACAGTGTAAAGAAGGTGGCTAACAAAATCACTCGTCGCCACTGTTCCTCAAAAGGGTAAATAATCAAGTGGAGATGTATGATCGGCTAAAAAGTGGAGGTGATAGTAAGAACATGACCAAGGCTCAAAAGCTGATAGAAATGCGATCACAAAGGTTATTTACCGAAGGTGGGTTCATTTTTTAATGAACTTGAACTCTCGGGGAACATATGCTCTTTGCTAAGTTTATTTTTTAACGAGCTTGAACTTCGCGTAAACCTGCTCGTGCTAGTGGTTTAATAAGGATCTCTCTCATTAGTAGGTTCATTTTTTAGGGAGCTTTCCCCATGCTAAACTTTGCTCTGAAGCCTTTTGTATGCAAGTTAGGAACGACCAACTATTGTCGTAAGGGTTAAATAACCACTGAGGTTAGGTAGGATAGTTTCGTAGAAACATCTTCTTTACTTTGCCAGTGCCGTCGGCCCTTGCAAAGGTGAATGGTTGACCAGATCAATCACCTAACTTAAGCAGTTGAAGTTAGTAAAAAGCTACGGGGTTAGAGTTACGTTGGTCGCTTTTCACTTGCGTAAAAAAGGTTCGCATGCCCCTAGGTATAAAGAATATTAAAGTTTCCAGGTTACCATATGGAAGTTCTTGCATTAAATCAAGATTGTTCCATTCGCATAGCAGACAAAACACTCCCCTGGTTATGTCCATTGAAATAGTCAAAGGTGAATGGTGTGAGCTTCCAATCACATAACCTTCGATGAGGGAATCCTTTTCTAGACTGATCCCATTTTCCTAAACGGACAGGTGGGTTAGATTGGTCATATATCCTACGAGGAAACACATCTTATATCTGGGGTTTTCCTGCCGAAGCAGGCCAGGGTGTGTGCCCCCTGAGTTTCGTCACATTCACCGAATCACTCACGATCATCACGTGGACAGACTGGAGGTTGATGAGACATTCATTGTGTAAAAAGACCATTTAGGGATGGCATTTGACTAGTAGCTGTGTTTGAACTAGGGAGTGAAAGCTAGTCAACGAGTTGGACCATTTTGCCTTCATATGGGAAACACATCACCCGAAAGAGTGAGGAAGCAATAGCTCCCATGCTGTAAATGTAGTCACGCCCAAGGAGTAGATTGTAATCTAGTGGCCCTTGGACTACACCATCACGTTCAGACGAACAATTTTCCTTCTCAAAGTTATAGGCAAATTTGGAAGGATCCCTAATGGTCGACTGGTTCCTTTATTAAAACCTGCCAAATTTTGAATCTCAGGCAGAAGTGATGGCAAACCAAGCGCTTTCCAAGCAGTGGAGGAAAGGATACTCACGGAGGCCCCTTCATCTATGATAGTGCCAACCATGATCATTCTGTAAGCTTGTACTATGATTCAGAATGGCACATTAGACGGTATGCAGGGTCTTGCTAGTAGATTCCAATCGAAGGAAACGACTAGGTTGCTTGGAGGAGGGACCGAATAAATGGTCGGATAAATCTTTTGAACTGAGGAACTTCCTGTGGTAAAGGAATGGGTAGATTGCCCCCATGTTCATCGGATTTTGTGTTAACAAAAAGAATTTGAACGGTGTCGTTCTCATTCTATTTGGACACTGTATCATCTAATGGAGAACCTTATGAAGGCAAGACTGGGTCGACTACCGTCTCGAACTGTTGACTTTGGTTTGGTGTGGACTGAGAGGGTTTATCTTCAATGACAGATACTTCGATCGACAACAGAGGTGTGTCAGTCAAGTTTTCAACTAGCGATGGACTTGGTAAGAGTTTCTTGTCTCCAGGTGGAAGTCGCTCTGGTGAAGCAGAACGGTTATCCAAGACTCTTTTAGCTTCGTCTAGAAAAAGACAATGGTGGAAGGAATGATTGCCTTCACACAACCTACAAGGAAATTTAGATCTTCCTTTTTGTCCATTGACTTCATTTTCACTAGTTGATGGTGTACTCTCAACATGATCGACAGAGGTTGAAGACACCGGATTTTGCAAGCGGGGAGACCAGTCTCTCAAGATCCGCGGGATGCAAGGACAATCTCGATGATAGTGGTCTCCTTTGAAAATGACACATGGAAATTTAGGTTTGGATGGTGCAGTGTGGATTTTATCCAGACGATGCATGGTTGCCCCCTTTCACCGTTGGCTTCTTCTTCTTCTTCTCCTTCCCTTTCTTTTTCTTCTCAGTTACTTGGTTTTTAGTGTTACTAGTTCCACCAAGCGAAGAGGAAGAAGGAGAGGGAGAAACAAACGAAGTGGAAGGTGGGGGAGCAACTTCAGTATCATCTAGTTGCTAGTTTGATTGCTCAGGAATTACAGTGTTTTGAATGACAAAGGTCGAGAAAATCCATACTGGCAGGCCAATTGTGAGTCCTGGAAGGGACAATGTAGCCATGTATGGAGCACCAATATCTCCCCAAGAAGAGAAAGGACTAGGATTTCCCCCAAGGAGAAATCCTTGATTGGTGGACTCCATTTTTTCAACCTAAGACCAATGAGGGAACAATGATGTTATTTCGATTAAAATAAATTTTATGACGCTTTGACACAACTTGCTTTTTCAATTTTTAAGAGTCGAAAAAAAGCTAAAGATGACTCTAGTCGCCTTCGATTTTTAATGACCCTGAAGTGACAAGTGCTCATATGGACATTTTCTTTTAAGGAGTTTGAAAAGGAACGAAAGTGACTATTATGAAAGTCTAGACAGAGGGATTACCAAACCAATCACAAAACTACAATATACACCTCGGTGGTAAAATATAGAGAAATTACCGAGTATTTTACGTACGACAGTCAATCTTCCCGAACGCTATGTTCAGTGCATTGCAATTGATAGGGTGACAGACACAACTTCCTAAGGATAAAGGATATTAGCCTATTGTGGTCTCCCAATATATACTTGATGGTACGTGGGACCACAAGTCCGTACTAGCACTTGTCATATCAAAGAGGAGGAATCACCCAACCTACGATGAAAACGATAGTTACTAAGCTTTACGACGTCGGAATACGTCTCTAGCCTAGACTTCTAGATGTTGTGCATTAGGTTCCAAAGCGTTTTTATGTTCATTGAGGTTTATTTTATAGTTGATCTTTCTTAAGAAGTTTGTCTTTCAAGGTTCACCGCGTGATGTAGATATACAATTTCTAAATATGCAATCTAAGATGATAAACATTCGTTTATTTTCTTTTAGCAATGAAAATCCTAGCTACTAAGGAAACAAGAGTAAAATTCTTTCAACATAGAGAAGAGAGCACACACTAAATGCACTTTTCCTAAATCAATTTCCGCATGCAGTCTAAATACAAATCCACATGCATGTATTTTTTTTTTCAGTTTCCTTAATGTGAGAATGACAAAAAGAAAACTAATTATAGATCCGAATTACTTTTTTTCAAAGCGACACTTTAACAATTTCTTTTCAAAACGAAAGGAAGACTAAAATGACACTTTCAGTTTCGAATGGAAAACTGCTTTCGACACTTCAAAGAATTGACAATTCAAATCAAATACAATGGCAAAAGTACAATTGACTATCTAAAAGAGGAATACTTTACGACACTCTTTTTCTTGACTGAAAACGGCAGTTGCGACACTTTCGAATCAAAAGATGATAGTTTGATTAAGCTAATTTTTGCAAAGGAGGACTGTAAATGATGAAAAATACATAAGAAACATTTACAATTCCTTATCAATGGACGTTGAATAATGTAAAGGAAGAAGGTTTCCACAGTGATATAATGATCATAGACAACAAAATTACTGAATAGAGTTGAAAAAAATGAAGAGAAAACCAAAATCTAGAGGTAGAAATAGTCTCATTCAATCATTGCACCTGTCCTTAGGGGAAACAGGGATGCATCTCACCTGCAGTGCACGGGAGGTGCGATGCATCCAGACTACTAATGAGAGATTGTGCAATGGTCCAAGGATGAGACTGAGCTTGGTTTTCACCCACAGTTTGTAGCTAAGTTCAGAGGTTTAGGCTGAGTTTATGATAGACAATAAACACAAAGTATAAGGGTTGATCTAATGAGGTTATTGAGCTACCACCAGGGTTCTTAGGATGTTTGCAAGTCAGATGTTTAGTCCATAAACCAACCCGGAGATTGACTGAAGCAATGCTGATCTACTTTGCAGTTGCATAGCAAAAGCAGTTCGAAGGCTAGTTGGTTTAACTTTAGGCTCCACCTGTAGTTTATAAAGCAAACAATAGTAACAAACAAACAAACTATTTGCTCTCCAACAGAGTTGCCATTTTGTTTCCAAGAAAAATAGTGTCCATTCACCGCTGCTAGTCCCACTACGATGGGTAGCTATCTTAGAAACAAACAATTCAAAGTTACTTGTGTTTTCCTTTATGAGAGATAGATGAGAGAGAAGCAAAGAGTACCAACCTTAGTCTTTTGCTTGGCTCCTTGCTTGTTTCCTCTCTCCCTTGATAGAGCTTCCACCACTCCTTTTTCTCTTGTGCCACTTCAAAGAACACCTGTAGAGTCAAAGCAAAAAAATACCATAAAAGAATAGAGATTTATAACCATAAACAATGTAGAATCAGATGTACATTAACCATACAAGTGCATACACAAATACAAGATTCAAAAATATACAAGTATATGGAGGAAAACTCAAATAGCTTTATTGATAGAAGTAGTAGAAGAGAGGATTACAACCCAGCTGTCTAATCCAGTGCCATCCTCCTAGCATGAAAGCCCTCTTCACCTCATGAAAATCTAGATCACCCAACAATACAATGTGTCACAGAGAAACCAACAACATTTCCTTACAAAATATAAAAGTCTAGCCTTTGGATCTCTAGGATGAGGGATCCATATATAGATATTTGCAGGGGGGTGAGTCAGCTTCTGGGATTTTTGATTAGTGTCATTTCACTGATAGTTCTTGGTTCCACTTGGAGATTTCATGATCTCTTACTCATCCCTAGGCGAATTCAGAGAGGCAAGTGTCATATGAGCAGTTTCTAGAAGATTCTTTAGGTTTCCACCTAGCGAACTGCCTCTGCCATTTGTTTGCTCTTGCTCATCACACCCTACAAAAGGGATTTTCATCATGCATCGCACCCTTAGCATGAAGCAGTCGGTATGGTCCAGTTTTGACCAATTCTGAGCAGTTTTTCAGGGAGAACTTCTGGGAAATGATGTAATCAGTTGGCCTTGATCCTTTAGGGTATGAAACAAAACTTTTAGGGGTTTAGAAGCCCTTGGTTTATGGACATATATGATTGGGGTTGCAGTGCCCAAATATGTCTATAACATTTGCTCATTTAGCTTAAGGACCAATAAGCTATTCTTTTTTTTTTTCTCAATCACTTCAACAGTCTGAGGATGAATGAGTGGTGGTAATTTCAACTGTTTTTTTAGTGCAGCTATATCTTCATTCTTTTTCTTTATTAGGTTCTCTGCAGGCTTGATATCCTTTGGGTTATGGCTCAACTCAATAATCAATTCCTCCAATGATTTGATTCTGTTTTCCTTTGTCTGTGAGGAGGCCTTTTCTAGTTGAAATTGGGTAGTAGTGTTGTTCAGTGAATTTTGCAACCTATGTACCATCATTGCCTTGCTTGTCAGTGTAGAATAAACCATCTCCCCTGTTTGCTTATGTAGTTCCATCTGACCTATGGGGTGGATATCTTTTGCTAAGATCTCAAAAGCAGTCTTGAGGTACTCTGCAAATGACTTGGGCTACTGTATTGTGAGCTTTAGAAAGCTCATCTACATTTTGCCTTCTTTGATGTCATAAGCTGACATCAATCTGGTTTTATTTGTAGGGGCCATCTTCAAGTATTGAGCATAGGTTTGGGCCTTCAAATGCTCATTCTTGGTCTTTATCTCCTTGAATTTTCCTTTTATGTCTATGATCTTCTCAGATGAAGATATGAAAGATGGAATTTCGGCACTCTGCTATCTTTTAAGCTCTTGTATTTGTGAAGTGGAAGGTGTCCCACCTGTTGGGAATGTATGTAGATTGTCTCCACCTTCTTTCCTCAAACTCCCTGTTGTTTCCTCAAAGAATTCTTCCTCTAAATATGGATTTAGCCTGTGCCTCTTAGCACCAGGCTGGTCTGAAGGACCATTGGCAGGGATAGCTACTTCCCTGTCTCTTTTCAAGTTCTTTTCCTCATTCAGAGGAGTCTGCACAATGGGGGGGTTTCCCATATTAACCTGAGCTAGATGAGACCATGGTGGAGCTTGTTCTTCAGAGATTTCAGGCTGCTCTGACATCTCTGGTTGTTCTGATGCTAGAGTACTTGTTCCCTGGTTTTGTTCCTGTGGTGGTTCTACTATGGGGGCACTAGTTCCATGTGTGTGCCTTTGAGAAGTATCTGCTGTAGAGGCACTAGGATTTGGTGTTGGCCTTTGGGTAGATTCAACTGGTACCTGTTCACAAGAGTCCAGGTCAAGTCTCTTTTGTAAGTCTTTCATCACATTCTCTACCTCAACTTGATCTCTATCCATTTGAATTAGAGTTCCCTCCATTCATCCATATTTGCATACTGTTCTATCTCAGGGATTCTATGATGGATATAGGGTGACAGCTTATGTTTCATTCTCCTATCACAAATGAAACCTTGTGGATCGTATTTCTAAGAAAAGCTTTTCTTTAGTCTCATTTTTGTTTCTAGGATTTCTTCTGCTCTTTTCCCTGCTTCTCTATTGTTACACACAAATGGGCCTAAGTGGTCTTTAATCCTTAATTGGGCTTTCTTCTTTGCCTTGGTGAAATGAATTTGATCAGAGTTTAACATTTGCCGATAATATTCCACGGGAAACAATCTCATAGGAACATACTTAGGGAACTTGAAAGGAGGGAGTTCACAACCATAGATTCGGATCTCAGTGTGATTCTGGTACAAATACCAGTCACCTATTTTGTACTGTTTTGACATTTGAAGGATTCTCTTGATTTCATCACTAATCCTAGGAGGATGACTTCCTGTCAGCGTGGTAGTCACAGGGTGGACAAACTGGTCAATAATTCATTGTATGAATAGGGACAAGTATGTGAATAGTGGAAGATAGAAGTCCAAAAAATGACTGATCTGGGATTACCCTTTGTATCAAGTTTATTACAGAGAATGGAAACTTGTCACACTGATAGTAAAGGAAAATGTGATATATGACTGTAGAATATTTGAATACCTTTTCATTTTATAGCCTCATAAACTGGTCATGTATTTTCTTAGCAATTAAAGTAGCATAGTTATATTTGACAGTGGGAGACTGACTAGGGGTAAAAATGGACATTAGAACTAGAGTTAGTTCATCCACATACTCACTAGTGTTGAAACCCATGACTGCAACTATCATATTGACTATATTTTTGCCTATCTATGTGAAGAAGATGCCACATAGGGAGGAGGATCTTTGGGTTGATGTTGCTTATCCATAAAAGTCTGGAAAAGGAGAGTGAGTTCAGAATATGACATTTTAGATGCTTTATCTAGTAATTCCCCAAGGGAAATGGGGGTGAGGTCTTGAATGGGCTGAAACTATAGAATTTCATTGATTGAATTTGCAATAACTATGAAGAGAACAGTTTGATTGGGGGACATTATTGATCTGAGGGTGGGATTATAATTGGCTTGACACTGATGGATAATGTCAAAGAAAATGCACACAGAGGGGAGCATGTACCTTGGGAGATTTGATTCCCAATGTCCTATGGTATCAGAGCCATTCATGTAATTGTCCCGGCATTGACAAAATACTTTCAAGGAGCTTTTATCAGTTTCAAGGTCTTTTATTTGAAAATCTTTATCTGCTAAGGGAAGATAATCCAAATCTTTATGAGGAGTAGTGATAGGAGGTATGTTGAGGGCCACAGGGGTTTCCATTTCCGGTTCTTGTGGATTTAGATAGGAAAATGGGGTTTTCAAGTAGAGTTGGTGAAAACAGAGGGTCTTGGGAGTCTTCAATTCTAATTTCCGCAACTGAATTGTAATGAATTTTGGGTTTTTCAAAGTAATCATAGAGGAAATCAAGTATTTATAGGGTTTTTTGAAGGAAATTGGTAAATACCTATTTTTAAGTGATGGGCAATGGAGTGCATGTTCACTGGGTGCAAATGGTGGACTGGAACGACGTTGAACTACAAATTTGAGGGTGGCTGACGGTTGGAGTACGAGCTGGTTGACTTCTACATTCTGTTTGCATGCATAAGTTTTCAGAATAAGGACAAAAAACTGTTTGAACTTTGTTTTTATGCAAAGTCAAAGCATTTGGAGGGTTCATGATATGGATAGGTGGCGTCAGTGGGGAGGTGACTTGACGTTTTGTCTTTAGCGGGAGGCAGTAAGCGGGTTTCATCGCACCGCTAGTGGAGGGTAAGTGGTATTCGGGCGAGACCATGTAATTCCATACGCTGCTTGACACATAGCATAGGTACTATTCATGAAACCACTCACCATCACAGGCTAAACGTTGACCACAAAGGTCCGTGCGATATGCGCGATGACCGTTGGATCTGCGGAATCCGATCGGACGCTCGTCGGGGAGATGACGTGACTGACAGATACGGAGGGCGGGCCCGATATAAATTAAAGAGGTTAATCATATCGGGGGTGATTTGATTGGTTATTGAGTTATTAATTAGTTCGAATGACTTAATTAATCCTAATTAAATGGTGGCGGGGTTGGGTTCTTGATTAACTACGAATTAGTTAATTAATCCCGTTTATTTATTTGTTTTATGGTTATATTTAACCGAGGGGCAGGATATATAATTATTTGGGGTTCTATATAATAATATAATATGGGCGTGGGTAATATTGTTTTATAGGGGAATTACATAATAAACATTAGTGGTTAATATGAAAAAAGTGAATGGGAAAACACTAAGTCCAATATTTTCCAAGAGTGTTTCATCGTATAACATATTACTTAGGCTAAAGTGTACAAAAGGGTTTTCATGCTGATTTGTTTCAATTTCCCTAAGTAAAATAGGATTTTACTTAGGAAAAGTTTTATCAAAGGAATGAGTGATCTTATGGGAGGGGAATGTTGATGAAAGGGACTTAAGTACTTTAGGCATTTCCGATTATTGGGCCGAGGGTCCGATCCCTTCAAAAGTCAGAGAAATGCTCTGCGCCCCTCTAACTTTGGTAATTACCTTTAGTACTTAGGGAATTAGTGAAGACATTTAGGGGAATGGGTAGGGAAGTTAATTATTTTGACTTTGTATGTTGAAGTGCCTTTCCATGTGACACATACCTTTGCCTAGTGATGAAAGTAAAAGTTTTAAACATTTAAATTTATCAGTCATCACATATTTATTCTGCAACCATCATCTACTTACCCTACCTTCTTTACCCTAGCATTTTCACTTTTTTATTAAGGTGCACTTAGACTAAAAAACCCTTGGGAAACTTTCTTTTCTTTTACATATAGATACCTATCTAAATCAAACCTTCTTACATCCAAGGGCTCAGATTATACTGTTGAGCTCCTTTTTCACTCTACCTATCTACTTATCTACCAAGATTACGCTATTTGGTCAGATATTTATTTTCTATTTCTACAACATGAAATTAAAAATATGAACTAGTCAAGCTTAAACTGTTTGACTATTCATGAATTGTGGCATAAGTGACAAACAACACACAATCTTTTATTATACAAAAGTAAAAAGGTAGTTGCATTTAGACTTGCACATTTTCCTGGTCTTTTATTTTTGTTGGGGTTCATTTTATTTCCTTATTTTCACTTCTTTTTTATTCTTTTCACTATTTTATTATTTTTTTAAGGTATACCCCCTTTACATTTTTTAATTTCTTGATTTTTTTACAAATGTGGAAAACCTTTGCAACAAGTAAAAGTATGAACATATTTCAAAGCTAAACCAAGTCAATCATGATATATGATACCTATTGGTATAGGGGCATAATAGTGGCTCCACTTGGGGATGGATTTTCCTGGTGGAAAGTCAAGAACAGTAGATTAGTGGCCTCTGAATGAATGTGATTGTGCCCTGCAATCTTCCTCCTGCCTACTGTTTTATGTATATGTATGATAGTAATACTTCTGAAGCTTAGGGCCTTCTCTTCGGGCTTCAACTCCAAAATCTTACTATCCAATCAACACTATGACATTACAAAAGATATAATATGTACTGTGAAGAACATGGTAACATCAGTAACTAGGATCAAAGTAATGCTTCAACATCCGATCACTGACTAGTCCTTCTTCTATTTCTGTACCATCTAACTCTTTAAGAAAATATGCATTGTTTCCTCTGAACACATAGATGAAGTATGGTCCTTTCTATAGGAAGTCAAACTTCCCATGTTTCCTCCTGTCCTCTCTTCTTGAAACCCATCTTAACACTTTATCTCCAAGGTAAAAATCTTTTGCCTTGATTCTTCTGTCAAAAATCTTCTTAAGTTTCTCCTGCAACACTTAGGATCTTTGGTACACCTCCTCCCTGGTTTGCTGCAAATTGATAGTCTGGTTTATCCTTCTTTGTATATCATTAGGTTCCACTTGAGCTTCTTGGAGTATTTTCATGACAAGAACCCCTAATGATGAAGGAAAAATAGCTTCCATGCCATATACTAACTCATAGGGACTGGTTCCAATGGATTTTTTGGTTGTAAGCTTGTCTGCCCACAAAGCATTGATCAATTTTTTGTTCCAAGCTTTCTTATTTTCTTCCAACAGTTTTTTGATGATATTAATTAGACTCTTGTTAGAAGATTCTGTCATTCCATTCCCTTGAGGGTAGTAGGCTGTGGAATGGCGCAGTGTAATGTGATACTTGTTACAGAGATTAATCATTTTCTTTGACTTGAAGGCTGCAACATTATCAGTAATGATTTTAGTGGGACAACCAAATCTAGACAAAATATTGGTCTCTAGGAAACCTGTGATCACAATGTCATTGGCTTGTTTGGAGGGAATGGCTTCTATCCATTTAGTAAAATAGTCAGTGGTAGTGAGTATCTATTTTCGTTGGCCAGAAGAAGGTGGATGAATTTCTCCAATGAAGTCAAGACCCCGTTGTTGAAAAGGTTTCTCGGTGGAAATGGGTTTTAAGGGTAAAGGTAACAATTTTCTTTTGCCTTCAAAGATTTGACATTTATGGCAAGAAGTTACAAATCTCTTCACATCTGCAAACAAAGTTGGCCAATAGAATCCAGTCCTTAGGATCTTGTCTGGAGTTGACTTCCAATAGAGATGTCCACCGCAGTCTCCTACATGAAATTCTTGGAGAGCCTTGTTAGCTTCATCTTTTAATAAACCATTTAACATAATTATTTCATAATTTTTGCAAAAAAGAGTATTATCTAAGATGCAAAACTTTGAAGCTTTCATTTTGAAAAACCTATTCTTGGTTCTGCATAACCCTAGAGGAGCCTGCAGGTTTTGTGAAACATATTATATCAACATACCAAGGTAAATCTGAAAAAGCCTATTTGATTTGTGGAGTTGCCATCTCTTGCTCGTTATCCAATTCATTTATATCTAGGGCTTGACAATTAGTTTCTGCCGTGAGTTTGGCCAATCCCTGACCTTTTATTAGCTTGGTAGGTTTTATCTCTATATCATACTCTAAGATGGTAGCTATCCATTTTCCTCTTTTACCATCAACTCCATCCTGAGTTAGGATGTCTTTGACTAATGCATTAGGAACATAAGCTATTACATGAGAGTATAATATGTAGACTCTGAAATCTTTAATAGCTTTTACGTGCGAAAGCTTGTTTCTCCATTATTTTGTATTTTAAAGATGAATCTCTGAGTGCTTTACTAAAAAAGGCTATAGTTTTTTCACATCCCTGATCATCCTTTTGTAATAAAACTGCAGCTATGGTGTGTTTTGATGCAAAAGAAAAAATGATGAAATCTCTATCAAATTGTGGACTCGTGAGAACTAGTGTTCTGGTTAAGGCCATTTTGATTTCTTCAAATGACTGCTTGGCCTCTACTATCCATTTGATACTTGAATCTTTTTTTAGCATGTTATTTAGTAATCTAATAAGTTCAGCGAAGTTAGAAATAAACAGTCTTAAAAAATTTATCTTCCCTAGGAAAGCTTGAAGTTCTTTAATACTTCTTGGAGGGGGTATCTGTAAAATCGCTTCGATCCTGGAAGGGTCAATTCGAATGCCATATTTGGAAATAATGTGACCTAAAAGCTTACCTTCCTCCATACCAAACAAGGACTTCTTTGGATTCAAAGAAATACCATATTTTCTGCATTTTAAAAAGACTTGCCTGATATGGTCCAAGTGCTGTTGATCTGATTTAGAAAAAACAGTTAGATCATCTATATATATAACAAGAAAATCATGAATGTTTTTGGCAAAGACAATGTCCATTGCTCTTTGAAAGGTTTCTCCTGGGTTTTTAGTCCAAATGGCATTTTTATGTATATGAAAGTACCCCATGGTGTTGTAAAAACAGTTTTCTTTTGGTCATCAGGATGAACCAAGATTTGGTTATATCCTGAAAACCCATCTAAAAGTGAAATTCTAGAAGAACCCACTACCCTTTGTAAAATATGATCCATTTTGGGTAAATGATAGTTATCTTTAAGAGATAACTTATTTATATTTCTCAAATCAACACATAACCTTATTTCCCCAGTTTTCTTCCTAGTAGGTACAAAGTTAGACACCCACTCTGAAAATCTAATAGGGGCAATAATCTCTGCTTTATACATGCGTTTGATTTATTTCTCAATTGATGGTAATAGCACAAGGTTAATTCTTCTGAGTTTCTATTTAAAGGGCTTTTGATTTTCTTTCAGAGGTATAGTGTGTGGAATGATAGAGGTGTCATAGGATTTCAAATCTTCGTAACTCCAGGCAAAGACATCCTGGAATTCCCTCATAAGTTCAACATACTTTAGTTTCTGATCAGAAGGTAGAGATTTTGACAATTTTATCATTTTTAGATTATCTTGTGTTCCTAGGTTGCACTCTTCGATATCTGCTTTTAATGGCTCCATTTTAGGTTTCTTGGGAATGTCATTGAAGTTAAACAAATCTTCTAGAAGAGTCAATCCTTTGGGTAAATGATTGTCCTTTAGGTTGATAACCTTCGTTTCTTCTTCAATTATCCATCTAGGTCCATTTGTTTCAGGTCTTGAATTTCTTTTTGTGTGAATTTTGTGGGATGAAGCATATTTGTTGAATTTTCTTCTGAAATGTTAATTTCTACCTCATTTATTTGATTAGAACTAATAACTGTATCAACATCTATGTTAAAACTAGAAAACTCTTCATCTAAAGTTAAAAAATTATTGATCTGCTTATCACTATCAAAAACATGCTAGTTCTTCAGATTATCAGGGATGGTTGGTCTGTGCCTAATCTCAGCAGTATATTGATGATTAGGTTGAAAAGGTAATTTGCAGGTGCTAGCAAACATGGCCAAACTGTGGGCTTGCATGTTGTGTTCTCTAGGGATAGTTGCAAGCTGGGTTTCCAAAAAAGTGTTGAAAATTTCTATGACTGTTCCTCTATAATATCTTAGTCTAGGATCCCTAGTTGAGTAAGTTCCTTTAATCTGTTTAATTATTAATTCTGAATCTCCTATGATAGACACCCTGATTGCTCCTAGTTTTTTAACAAGTTTAAGTCCCAACAAGAGAGCCTCATATTCTGCCATATTATTTGTGCATCTAAAATTTAATCTATAAGCATGGCCTTCAGCATGATCATTTTCTAAATTGTACACCCAAACTCCTGCTTCTTCTCCTAGTTTATTGACTGAGCCATTAAATTCTAAATGCCAAAGGATTTCATGCTCATAAATTGTGTCTGGGGTAGTAGGAACTTGTTTTACTATGGGATTTGGGTTTTCATTTTCATCTAAATTTTCTTTGTTATCTGATATTTCCTGAATATGAACACTTGATTTTTATTTTTCAATTTCTTTTGGTTTTGCTGCTAAAACCTCTAAAGTATTGGAAGGACTGGTTTCTGCATTATAAAGAATGAATGAATCCTAATGAGAGTGTACTGAGTAGATGGGAAAAGTTTGGGGTCTTTCGTGACTACTTACTACGTATTTCATTAATTTTTCTTTATATAGTTTCTTTGGTTGTCCAAAAACCGATATAGTGGCATATGACATATCCAATTGAAGAGATTCTTGAAGCTTAGCACCCCAGGATCTAGACAATAACATGTCATATTTGGGTGGTATATCTGCTACCACCATGTCCATTAAAATTGTTTTTGCAGGGTATTGAACCAATGAAACACACAAGTCTTTTATTAGTCCTAAACATCTCACTTGAGTAGAATCAAAAGAAAACAAATATTTGTATGGTATAGTGATGTCTAGGTCTAGCTTTTCCATTCCAGACTTCGGCATGAGATTATGAGATGCCCCAGAGTCAAACATGGCATTGTGAAGAATCTTATCATGTATGTTTAAGCTCACATAGAAGGGAGGAATTCCTCCTTCTAATGGTTTTCCATTCACTTCTGGGCCAAAGATTAATTCGGGCTGGTCATCAAAAAGATTAATTGAGTCTTCAGTTCTAGTAATTTTTAGTGATCTATTGATTTGAGTTCGGTAGGTATCATGTTTAGCTAATTCAGATAATGGGACAATTTTTTTTAGCTTAGCTACTTCTGTTTCCAGATTAAAGAGTTTTTCTATTTGGGCCTTTGGATTTCGAGCAACAGTATTCTCTCTGTTTTCTATGTTTTTCTCTTTTTTCAGAAGTAGAATCATGATTTACTGATTCTCCTAGATCAACCTTTGGAGGTTTTTCCACAGTTTCCTTGGAAGGAAGGGAAGTGGAGGGCTGTTTATTGTTTGGTTGATTATCAGAGACATCTTAAATTATGGGGTTAGAAAGATTAGTGTTTGATCTAGAAAAAAATTGTATTGGTCTTATTACTGTCTTACCTTTTCTGGGCTGATTTGGAACCGTTTGCTTGTTCGTTTCAGGGACATCAAATCTCCTACTTCTTAGATTGTATTGCTTGTGCACCTCAAAGATGGCTGTGTCATATCCTTCTCTAAAGTCAAACAATTCCCCTGATTGGGTTTGGAAATTTTTAAATATGTGGGCCTCTTGATCATCTTGGGATAGGAAAACTTCTCCTTCATCATCAAGCCCCATCGGATTAATTTGAGTATCTTCTTCTGGGCCTTCAGAGTGGGAAGCTTCTGCATAGTTCTCATGGAAAGGGGGTCTAATGTTTTGGTTAGGACCATTTTTTCTAGTGTTCAGGTTTTGATTTTTTTTATGAAATTAGGATTTCTC
The DNA here is from genome assembly GCA_000404065.3 of Pinus taeda. Classification (NCBI taxonomy): domain Eukaryota; kingdom Viridiplantae; phylum Streptophyta; class Pinopsida; order Pinales; family Pinaceae; genus Pinus; species Pinus taeda. The sequence continues at coordinate 80,863 of APFE030668179.1, read as the reverse complement.
CCTATATTGGCTTGCTGGCTATCCCAAGGAGATTTCCTTTCAATTGTGTCCACTCTGTCTCCTAGTCTATCCATTCCTTTAACTATGGCATCTAGCTTTTGTTCAAAGGGTGAGCTTTCTTCCTTTAATGGTATCCTCCTTTCACTCATGACCTTGGCTCTTTTAGATAGCAGGTTGGCTTCAACACCGACTGCTATGCTTTGCATATCTTCCAAAGTAGAGGGGTTTCATTCTCTTAGCTAGAAAGCCATATCAGAATCAAATCCATTTGGGAATTTGATTAAGGCTAAACCAGGTGGGGGTCTAAGATCTAGTGGGATGGCATTATACACACTATTGAATCTAGTGTAGTAGTCCTGCACAGTTTCTTGTGGTCCTCTTCTTAGGTTTTCCTCTTTAGATAGAATCTGAAGGGGGTCTTTCCTTTTCTCCCACCTATTCAGGAATTGATAATAGAGTGTTCTTAGGCTGTCTATACTATTTGCTGTTAAGGCTTCGAACCAAGTTATAACTTCCCAAATAAACTTTGAACGAATATTCTCATTTGTACATCAGCGGTATCTATTTCATAAATTTCAAAATAATCATTCATCTTCTTGGTGTGTTGCTGGGATGTATCGGTTTCAGTGCCATCAAAAGTAGTGATCTTACTTTGGTAGTCCTGGGGCATGGAACCTAAGTTTGCTAGTAGTACCAGGGGGCATATCTATTGGCCATTGTTGTTGGTAATGGTGAAACAAAAGCCGAGGTTGGAATAACGATGGATGTTTGAGTTGTGGATGGAGAGCTAGAGGTGATGGTCAGATGTGGAGTGGTTTGAGGTTGAGAGATATGAGGGAATGATAATGAGCTTGCAGAAAAAAAAGTGATTACAGAGGGATTAGGGGTTCCTTCAGTGGTAAGATCAGATTGTCGCGTGTTTTGCAGATGTCTATCGATTGACAAATTGGCTACTTTGGTTTCTAGTTCTCGAATGAACTCTGGGTCTTGGACTAGGTCTGCTAATTCAGAGTAGGATGAAGTCCTAAACAAAGAGGTTCCAAAGTATTCATCAAAGGGTAGGTCTTCGAGGTAAATCCACTTAACATGACAAGATGAGGATCTGAATGTCGGTCGAGGACTAACAAAGCTCTCTTCTCTTCTAAGAGTTCTAGGGATCAGATTAGAGTTCTCAAACACTTGTGGTGGATTGGGATCGAGATTAGCTCTAATGTAACGAGCCTTTTTTGAAGCCAGATTTTTGGGTTTTGTTTTTGGTTTTCTTAACGGATATAAAAAACAACTTCTATGATTTCCTTAAGATGTTTTTAAATTTAAGGTCTAAATTTTCTTAAAGACTTGTTTTGACTAAGGAACTATCCTTCCCCAGTGTGGTCACCACTATGTTATCACTCAGATTTTCCTTGAAGTTGTTAGAAGAAGGAAAGGGGTCTGAGGTAACCTGTTGTGCCCTACAACAACCCCCCATTTCATATCATTATTATTCCAAAAAACCATTATATGAAATGGGTCCCTTTTTAATTTTTGTTTTTAAATTGGTATCAGTTTAAGTTCTATTCCAAAAGGCCTCTCCAATAAACCAATCAAAAAACCTTAACATAAAACGATTTATCTTTTGTCATTGTGATAAAGCGATCGCAAGATCGCATATCGCAACGACAAAGGGAACACAACTTGAGGACATTTTGATTTGCTCCGATGCGAAATCGCTATCGGGTATTGCTGAAACATAAAGTAACACAATTAAGGACCCCTTGCTCCGATGCGATGCGATATCGGCAATCGGCAATCGGAAATCGGAAATCGGCGATAATGGCTAAAAGCAAATAAGGACCCCTTTCTCCAATGCGATGCGATATCGCTATCGGCGATCGGCAATTCACCATGCACACATTCTTAACCGCCCCACTCGCTACTCCCGACGCGATACGATATCGCTATCGGCGATTGCGGATTCCAAATGGAACCAAAACAATGACTTATGATTTTCCCGACGCCCGATTGCGAAAAGGGTATAAGCACAATTTTCAAAGTAAAACCATAAAGGCAGTTTAATACGATTTATTCGTAATTAAGGCTCTATCTTTCGAAAAGCCGCTCATCTGCATTCAACCGCCAAATCGCCCAAGGCATGCTTCAAATAAATCATTCAGCCATTAACTGAAGCGCCTGGTATTAATGAGATTGATAGGCCTTAATGGCCATTTAATGAAAACAACAAGCTTGCGATCTATTCACAGATTTGATCCGAAGCCGTCTTAAGTTAATCGATCACCATGAATTTATCAAGATATATATATCTCAGTCTATTTGATTCATGTTATTGTTTCCTGTATTACGCCTATCTTTCTCTCTGTGCAAAACTCTTCCGCAGAGACAGATTTGAGTGGAATGGGAAAGAAGTCCAAAAAGACAACAATGCCTTCCGCTTCACCAGCCGCAGGGAAATCTGTTGTTGATCTAGGAAGTAAAAAGAAAGGGCTTATATCGGATACTGCGTGCCTGGGACTTACCAGAGCTACTTGGCAAGGAACATATAACTTGATTGAAGCCAAAGAGCCGAGGGTGATGGGAATACAAGTCTCATGCGACAGTACTAGAAAATCTGAGGCTAATCTAAAAGACTTGGCCAATTCCTTTCTTCACAGAATAGTGGCCCGGGAGAAAATTCTCCCATATACGGATATGGTAAGGTGGGCAATCCAAGAGATCCCAATTACCGATAGAACTTTCAGCACTGTAGATGGGAGGATTTTCGGTTCTTTTCGAGCTGAAGATCTAAGGCAAATGTATCATTTACCGGCGGAGGAGAAGAAGTATAACACGACATTCCTGGAGAAGTTCCAAGCAGAAAATGAGACCGAGTCCGAACCAATTCGAGGCTGGAGACAAAATCCAACAAAACATAAGCACGAATCCTCGGGCCAATTAACAGCAACAAAGATGTTGGAGCATTCATGCTACCCAGAGCTGTAGAAAAATGGAAGATTAATCGCAGGGATCAACAGTTTAACATGGGATGCCTATTGGTTCTTCTTAGTGAAGCCGCACATCCAAAGAGCCGCCTTAAAATGCCTCACAGATGCCATCGGGTATATCATACCCGATATTCAGGATGTGACCTTTGCTGCCCAACTCAGCTTGCGCCTCAACAGACCACCCGAAGTGGAGCTAATGCTTGTGATAAGCCAACTCAGGTTTAAAGGCAAGCAGCCCGAGTCATGATTCACATCGCCGACTGCCAGATCGCCCCCAAGGAGATAGATAGCATTTATTGATGCCAATTTAGTAGGATTTTGTTTCATAGATTTTTTCTAGCTTAGTAGTATTTATAGACCCTTTCATGCATTTAGAAAGGGTCGTAAAGTTTTGTATATGACTTAAACCCTGAAGTTGCACTATTGTACTTCAGGATATTCTTTTATGAAACTGGACCAATTATTCTGATTTTAATGAGGAAGGTTTTTATACAAATGTGCACTACTGTCTTTGTTTAAAAGCATTTCTGTGTTGAAGGAAGGATTTTGAATAGCGATCGATATCTGGGATTGATTAGCAGCTCACATGGTACTATTATTTGCATCTGTACTCATTCCTGTTATATGAATTGTTATTTAATCGCTCTTGCTATTATCGCTTATATATATATGTGTGTTTTCACAGCATCCTTTATGCATCCCACCAATGGCTGTTTATAGCATGCTTCTCTTTCAATCATATATATATATATCGATGATATAAATAGTGAATGCAGTAATTTGTGTTAATCGCTTCATTTTGACTATTCATATGAAGTAATCTTTAAATGATTGAATATCTCTGTTTATTTTACAGAGTCATCTATATGCCTGTTAGATAGATAAGGATCATTAAACGCTGCATTCGGAATGAATAAGTTGTTCCCGGGATTAGTATTAGTTTTCCTATTTTTGTCAATAGAATAAGCTAGTTGCCTATCATTAAAGCAAACTATTCATCATTCATCCATCCCTTTTATTCATTATCGGGAAACTGGTCCCGTTATATCCAGTCAGAGCCACCATCCCAAACGGAAAAGGAGCTGTACTAAGTTCCGGACCGGGTGGTTATCCCCCAATGTTGTTGCAGCGAGTTTCGAGGCATCAACATTTCTGGCGCTAGAAGGAGGGCCATCCGCTATGAATGGCGAGTAAGCGAACCCCTACAAACCATTCAAAGAGTAATTCACCCTCCACCTCTCCTCGGACATCTCGTTCGCATTCTGAATCACCAGTATCTAGACGAGACGAAGAAGAATCAACCACTACTGCTCAATTACATCATACTTCAGAACACTTAAGTCCGGAGTCCCCTGAAGTTCAATCCATCATCCAGAAACTTCAAGGCTTCTCAATTTCGCCTCCTAGATCTGAAGTATCACAAGGCAGTCACACTTCGCAATTTTGCTTACCCCCTCATCTTACCAGACTCCAAAGCGAAAAGCTAGGTATTGAACCACCTGAATTTCCTTTACCTGAAAGGAAAAGGATCAAGAAGACTGCCGGAGGGTCTGGCTGCAAAACCTTTTCCCCATCATCTTCCATTTCATCATCACCTGTGTGAAGTCATACACCCACTTCACCACTTCATATCGTTGTTCACCAAGGGACTTCATCTCAGCCATTGCAATCTTTTCAGTCTCTACTTCCACCTCCCCCTCAGGCACCTGGAACACCACAAGCGATCGTTGGTAATCCTAAAATGGCCCAAAGACCATGGAGAAGTCCTGGTGCGGTCACCATGCCAGCACCTTTACATCCTTTACCCGATTACCCCGAAAAATGGTTACCCAAGTTCAATCTAGATGCTGGAACTTCTGCAGAAGAACACATAAACAATTTTATGTTGTCAGTCAATCTAAAGGGAGTCACTGAAGAAGATGTGGTAGTAAGATTATTTCCCTATTCACTGCAAGGATCTGCAGGGTCTTGGTATTTTTCCTTGCCCTCTGGATCCATCACAAGTTGGAATATCTTCCAGGAACAATTTCTCACCAAATACGGCGATGATAGATCCTTGGCTACACTTGTCCATGACCTTTCCAATTTAAGGATCGAGTCAAGAGAACCCATTAAGGAGTTCAACTCCCGATTCAACAAACTCTTGAACAAAATCCCCACCGATGATAAGCCAAGCGAACAAGTTAGAAGCGAGTGGTATATCACTGCCTTACCTTCAAACATAGCCATATTTGTGGATAGGGCTAAACAACCTACATTGGCCGAAAACATGAAGGAAGCACTCGCTGTTGAAAAAAGTGTAATCGCCTTAGAAAAGAAAACTGCCCTGGAAGAATGAAAATCTAAAAAAGTGTCCTTTAAAGATGACTCGAAGAAAAAGATCACTAAGGATCCATATGACATGGAGGGACTTCAGAAAGTCCTTAAAACCATGTCGAATGAAATGGTTGAGATTAAGAAACAAGTATCATAGTCCTCAACGAAGAAACCATATAGGAATTTCAAGAAACCTGAGTCCAAGCCTCCAAATGTTATATCATATGCAGACTCGGATCCTGAGGAAGAAGAAGAAGAAGAAACAGTTACACCATCTGAAGAAGAAGAAGAGGAAGTCGTTGAATGCCACGGGATGTGGGACTTTATACTCCCTAATTCCGATACTGACGCTGAGCAAGA
>APFE030668179.1:53180-71392 GCA_000404065.3 Pinus taeda | reverse complement strand
GTTTTATTAAGATGCCTTGAAAAACCGGAAGCACAAAGGGTCTTGCAGGAATTGCATGATGGACCAGTAGGAGGCCACTTCGGAGCTGATACCACAGCTCACAAAGTCATCCATGCTGGGTATTATTGGCCCACTCTGTTTAGAGATGCTCATGAATATGTAAGGAAATGTCGAAATTGTCAAACTTCAAGTGGAAGACAAAGGAAATCAGCCTTCCCTCTGCAACCGGTCAACATTGAACAACCTTTTGAGCAATGGGGATTGGACATTATTGGAGAGATTACCCCAAATTCTTCCAAACAACATAAGTATATCCTTACCGCTACTGATTACTTTACCAAGTGGGTTGAAGCGATTCCTTTAAAGACAACAAACTCTGAAGCCATTATTGAATTTATAGACCAATTCATCATTACCAGGTTTGGTGTCCCAAATGATCTTGTTTTTGATAATGCATCTTACTTTTCAGGAAATGCTATGTTTGATTTTGCAATCAAAAGAGGATTCAAACTCAAATATTCTGCTAACTATTATCCTTAGGGCAATGGTTTGGCCGAATCTACAAACAAAAATCTTATTAAAATTATCAAGCGAACTATCGAACAGAATCATAAGAATTGGCACAAATCTTTAATATTTGCATTATGGGCTGACAGGATAACGCAAAAAGCTTCTATAGGCTCTTCCCCGTTTAAACTTGTTTATGGAAAAGAAGTAGTACTACCAACAAATCTCATCCTTCCTTCTCTAGCCCTAATTCAATTTATTGAAGAAAGCCCTTCTTCTTCTTTACAGCTTAGACATGACCAAAATCTAAAATTAGAAGAAGAAAGAGAAAAAGCTAAAATCATTCATGCGAAACATCAGCAGATCATCAAGTCATCATTTGATTCAATTTCATCTAGTTCTAAAAAATTTCAAGTCGGTGATTTAGTCCTGAAATGGGATAAAGCCCATGAAGATAAAGGAAAACACACCAAGTTTCAGAAAATGTGGCTTGGACCATTTCAGATCTGTGAAAATATAGACCATTCGACCTTCATACTACAAGATTTATCAGGCTTGAGAGATTCTCTCCCTATTAATGGTCTGATCTTAAAGAAAATTTTCAATTGAGGAGGTAACCCCTTCACCTTTTAATAGTATTTTTGTATTTTGTAGCAGCATTAGAAAATAAAATTGTAAGGTATCTTCTATCTGACCTTTGCTGTATTCAAAGAGTTTCTCAAAACAAGTAGTGCGATATTTACTTTTAAATAAATAGAAGTCTTAAACAAAAGAAATGATTTCTAGGAAATTAGATATAATTGCATTCTGGAACTACTCTACAATCCTAGTGAACCCCTCTCGAAGTTTATAAATCTTGTAAATCTCTTTAGATTTTTCAAATTGGTTACAAGAAGGTTATCAATATCAAAATAGGAACTAATCCAAATTCAGCATCTCCAACTCTTACCTTGTCATCCATCTTCTCTTAAGGAGGAAATTGTCTATCCCACTTACTCAAGTTTGTGATTAGTCAGAGTGTAATTCCAAGAATATTAGATACAAAAGATAAGAGGTCTTATTACAAGCCTGCTTACCATGTTCATAAGGAAATAGTTTAGCCGACATTACCAATACTGCATACCAAAACAGGGTAATGGCTTCAATTGTAAGACAAGGGGTCTCATCACGAGCTAGCTTGTTCGGTTAGATTACTACAAGTGAATGGCATTGTCACTTAAATGACCACCACACCAGGGCAATGGCTTTTTATCTTACAAAATAACAGAAAAAGAAAAGAAATACAAAATGTGAAAAACATATTTTGAATTCATTCTGTTAATCATGCTCTAAGGTGAATGGGACAATAGACAATGATATGGTTAAAAGGTATTCATGCCGAAACTATGGACGTTTGCTGGTAGTAGAGGCTCTACCTATGACAAAGGAGTTAATTTTAATAGCTGATTTGGAAAAGTTTTATGTTTTATCAATATCAACCAATAAACGCCAATTTAAAATCTAGAATGTATCTATTTTTTAACAAAAGAGGAAATTAGCAAATAAAGTTTTGTTTTGTCTAGAATGCAACTATACCTAGTTATATTAGAATTTTCCCTTTTGATAAAAATTTCTATTTCGAAAAAGTTTAAATATTCCTATACTTTTCAGAGATAACTGTTTCTTCCAGCGAATCGCCAATTGTTGTGCCCTACAACAACCCCCCATTTAATATCATTATTATTCCAAAAAACCATTATATGAAATGGGTCCCTTTTTAATTTTTGTTTTTAAATTGGTATCAATTTAAGTTCTATTCCAAAAGGCCTCTCCAATAAACCAATCAAAAAACCTTAACGTAAAATGATTTATCTTTTGTCATTGCGATAAAGCGATCGCAAGATCGCATATCGCAACGACAAAGGGAACACAACTTGAAGACATTTTGATTTGCTCCGATGCGAAATCACTATCGGGTATCGCTGAAACATAAAGTAACACAATTAAGGACCCCTTGCTCCGATGCGATGCGATATCGACAATCGGCAATCGGCGATAATGGCTAAAAGCAAATAAGGACCCCTTGCTCCGATGCGATGCGATATCGCTATCGGCGATCGGCAATTCACCATGCACACATTCTTAACCGCCCCACTCGCTACTGCCGACGCGATGTGATATCGCTATCGGCGATCGGGGATTCCAAATGGCTCTATCTTTCAAAAAGCCGCTCATCCACGTTCAACCTCCATATCGCCCAAGGCATGCTTCAAATAAATCATTCGGCAATTAACCGAAGCGACTGGTATTAATGAGATTGACAGGCCTTAACGACCATTTAATGAAAATAACAAGCTTGCGATCTATTCACAGATTTGATCCGAAGCCGTCTTAAGTTAATCGATCACCATGAATTTATCAAGATATATATATCTCAGTCTATTTGATTCATGTTATTGTTTCCTGTATTACGCCTATCTTTCTCTCTGTGCAGAATTCTTCCGCAGAGACAGATTTGAGTGGAATGGGAAAGAAGTCCAAAAAGACAACAATGCCTTTCGCTTCACCAGCCACAGGGAAATTTGTTGTTGATCCAGGCAGTAAAAAGAAAGGGCTTATATCGGATACTACGTGCCTGGGACTTACCAGAGCTACTTGGCAAGGAACATATAACTTGATTGAAGCCGAAGAGCCGAGGGTGACGGGAATACAAGTCTCATGCGACAGTACTAGCAAATTTGAGGCTAATCTAAAAGACTTGGCCAATTCCTTTCTTCACAGAATAGCGGCCCAGGAGAAAATTCTCCCATATACGGATGTGGTAAGGTGGGAAATCCAAGAGATCCCAATTACCGATAGAAATTTCAGCACTGTAGATGGGAGGATTTTCGGTTCTTTTCGAGTCGAAGATCTAAGGCAAATGTATCATTTGCCGGTGGAGGAGAAGAAGTATAACACGACATTCCTAGAGAAGTTCCGAGCAGAAAATGAAACCGAGTCCGAACCAATTCGAGGCTGGAGACAAAATCTAGCAAAGCATAAGCACGAATCCTTGGGCCAATTAACAACAACAAAGATGTTGGAGCATTCATGCTACCGAGAGCTGGAGAAAAATGGAAGATTAATCGCAGGGATCAACAATTTAACATGGGATGCCTATTGGTTCTTCTTAGTGAAGCCGCACAGCCAAAGAGCTGCCTTAAAATGCCTCACATATGCCATCGGGTATATCATACCCGATATTCAGGATGCCACCTTTGCTGCCCAACTCAGCTTGCGCCTCAACAGACCACCCGAAGTGGAGCCAATGCTTGCGATAAGCCAGCTCAGGTTTAAAGGCAAGCAACCCGAGTCATGATTCACATCGCCGACTGCCAGATCACCCCCAAGGAGATAGATAGCATTTATTGATGCCAATTTAGTAGGATTTTGTTTCATAGATTGTTTCTAGCTTAGTAGTATTTATAGACCCTTTCATGCATTTAGAAAGGGTCCTAAAGTTTTGTATATGACTTAAACCCTGAAGTTGCACTATTGTACTTCAGGGATATTATTTTATGAAACTGGACCAATTATTCTGATTTTAATGAGGAAGGTTTTTATACAAATGTGCACTACTGTCTTTGTTTAAAAGCATTTATGTGTTGAAGGAAGGATTTTGAATAGCGATCGATATCTGGGATTGATTAGCAGCTCACATGGTACTATTATCTGCGTCTGCACTCATTCCTGTTATATGAATTTTTATTTAATCGCTCTTGCTATTATCTCTTATATATATATGTGTTTTCACAACATCCTTTATGCATCCCACTATTCGCTGTTTATAGCATGCTTCTCTTTCAATCGTATATATATATCGATGATATAAATAGTGAATGCAGTAATTTGTGTTAATCGCTTCGTTTTGACTATTCATATGAAGTAATCTTTAAATGGTTGAATATCTCTGTTTATTTTATAGAGTCATGTATATGCCTGTTAGATAGATAAGGATCATTAAACGCTGCATTCAGAATGAATAAGTTGTTCCCGGGATTAGTATTAGTTTTCCTATTTTTTTCAATAGAATAAGCTAGTCGCCTATCATTAAAGCAAACTATTCATCATTCATCCATCCCTTTTATTCATTATCGGGAAACTGGTCCCGTTATATCCAGTCAGAGCCACCATCCCAAACGAAAAAGGAGCTGTACTAAGGTCCGGACCGGGTGGTTATCCCCCAATGTTGTTGTAGCGATTTTCGAGGCATCAACATAACCACAACCAATATTTTAAGTATAGAATCTAGCCAATCTGCACTCAGAGAGGGCTCTCTCTTTATGATTTAGCTTTGTTTATGAGATATTAGGCTAGTTATGAAAGCTTGGGGGGTTTTGATTTTGTTTGGTGGTGGAATTCTGGAGCAGATTGATAGAACAAGGTATTTCAGGCCATTGGGCTATGGAGTCAACTAAATATGGCTTAACTGGATCAGGTTTATTTAACAAAGGAGAATTTCACAGGGCAATATAGCTAAACAAAAGACAAATTATAGCTTAAAATGGGTGGATTGTTCTTGAACATGGAGGAAGTGCAATCAAGAATCCTTCAACAAAATCCAAGATGAAAGAAAGAGGGTGCTCATTAAAAAAAAACAATTAAGTATTATTTGTTAAATGATCACAGTGATAAACTATGAAAGCAAGGAGAAATTAAGAATTCCCTACCTATAATAGCTTGGATGAAAACATTAAGACAATAAATGATTTTAAAGATAGAATGCAGTAAAGCTCTTTTTGAAATATAATTTTTTGTTTATCATTCACATATGAAACACATATGAATATTCTTTAAACCAGAAAGACTGTAAAAAAACAAGATATAGAATACTTATTTGTTTCTCATCTGATACAGGTATCCTGTAAAAGTCCTTTGCTTTATTACTTTGTTCCAGCGAGCCATACAAGAGTTGTTCAAAAACACTTCAATTCCAAAAGTAAATTATCTACAGAAATGTCTAAGAATCCACCTACAGTACTTCGAATAAGGAAGTACTTATACAAAATTTACATTAAAATATCTCTTAACTAAAAGAGATACATTCTAGGAAAACTAAATATCTTTTACATGGATATAGAGACAGATGGTCTTGAAAGTAGAAACTGAATGTGAACTGCTTGTTTGCTGTCCCTGTTTTTGTTGAAGGAGCTAGAGGCAAGTCCTATGAATATGCATCTTGCTGTCTTGCTCGTAATTCTATGCTGGATGATTGATTTTAGTTTTTTGCTGATACTCTTTTACTTGTGACTGATACTTTGTACCTGATTTACCTTCATTCCTCATTTTTTACCAAATTTGACTATGGTAAATACTTCAATTTATTTCACTTTTTACCATGGTAAATCATAAGATGTCTGTCATGCTAGTCCACTAATCATCTCTTGGTATTCTTGTCCTTATCAGTTTTTTGTAGATTTCATGTGCTTCGGTATATTTTACAAAATTTGGTTGTATTAGAAATAAGTGCTTCACTTCATGCTCAATGTAAAAAAGGTTCTCCAAACTATCATAGAGAAATCTCCCTATGGGCAATGCCTCGACTGCAGATGAACTGGCCTGAGTGTTAGCTTGTTGATGTAATTTGTTGATATAATCATTCTGAAACATTAGCTTGTCATTGATGACCAAAGGACTTGGAAGTCCTTTATTTTGTAAGATGCCAAATTTCTCCATAAACTCATCTATGTCTTCCTTCATATTTTGACATTTGGGTTCCAGGCTTGGCATTAGACTCCTTTTGGTCAATACTTTCTTTATTTCGAGGATGGTAGCAAATCCTATCCTCAATGTTTAACTATTCCAACTGATGCCTGTTTCTACTGTTTAGAAAGTTTATTAATTTGATAGCTTCTTCAGGCTTCCTTCTTAGTTCTTCCTTGGTTTTTTCAATCTCTTGAAGAACAACTTTCACTAAGTCAATTTGTTCAAAAATGATTTTAATTGATGACCAAATATATCAATGATATTGGTCCATAATATCTTTTTGATATCAGTCAAAGGCTTTTCAAATGTAAGATCATTTTCCAGTGTTTTAATTTGTTGAGTCAAGCCTTTGTTTTTTCTCATCTCTTTGGAAAAATTGAATTTTGATACATCATATTTTTGCTCTAAAGTAATGAATTTCTCTTTTACTTTTTGCAGAGCAGTGACTTGGAGCTTCATTTCCTCCATGGACTTGATCAACTCTTCTGTGCTATGATTTGAGGTTTCTGCCTGTGATATACCTGTAGCTATTACTTCTATAGTTGTAGCTATTGCCAAAGGGACATTTGGTGCTAAAGCAGTTGCCAATGTAGAAGGGACTACTGTAGAAACCACTAGCACTACATTTTGAGGCTGTGTGGTTGACTCAGTCTACCTGCTTTGTAATGTTTTCTCTAATTCTTGCTCTGTCTCTTTTAGTTGCTCATTTAGCTTAGGGACCAAGTCCATAAGCTCTTCTTCATTTTTCTTCTCAATCACTTCAACAGTCTGAGGGTGAATGAGTGGTGGTAATTTCAACTGCTTTCTTAGTGTAGCTATATATTCATTCTTTTTCTTTGTTAGGCTCTCTGCAGCCTTGATATCCTTTGGGTTATGGCCCAACTCAATAATCAATTCCTCCAATGACTTGATTCTGTTTTCCTTTGCCTGTGAAGTGGCCTTTTCTAGTTGCAATTGGGCAATAGTGTTGTTCAATGAATTTTGCAACCTATGTGCGATCATTGCTTTGCTTGTCAATGTAGAATAAACCATATCCCCTGTTTGCTTATGCAGTTCTATCTGATCTATGGGGTGGATATCTTTAGCTAAGATCTCAAAATCAGTGTTGAGGTAGTCTGCAAATGACTTGGGCTACTGTACTATGGGCTTTAGAAAGCTCATCTGCATTTTTCCTTCTTTGATGTCATAAACTGACATTAATCTAGTTTGATTTGTAGGGGCCATCTTAAAGTATTGAGCATAGGTTTGGGCCTTCAACTACTCATTCTTGGTCTTTATTTCCTTGAATTTTCCTTTTATGTCTATTATCTTCTCAGATGAAGATCTGAAAGATGAAACTTCGACACTCTACTGTCTTTCAAGCTCTTGTCTTTATGAAGTGGAAGGTGTCCCACATGTTGGAAATATATGTAGACTGTCTCCGCCTTCTTTCCTCAAACTCCCTATTGTTTCCTCAAAGAATTCTTCCTTTGAATATAGATATAGCCTGTGCCTCTTAGCACCAGGCGGGTCCGAAGGACCATTGGGAGGGGTAGCTACTTCCTTGTATCTTTTCAAGTTCTTTTCCTCATTCAGAGGAGTCTGCACAACGTTGGCCGGGGTGGGGGTTTCTCATATTAACTTGAGCTGGATGAGGCCATGGTGTAGCAAGTTTTTCAAATATTTCAAGCTGCTCTAACATCTCTAGTTATTCTGATGCTGGAGTACTTGTTCCTTTGTCTTGTTCCTATGGCGGTTCTGCTAAGGGAGCACTAGTTTCCTGTGTGTACCTTTGAGAAGTCTCTGTTGTAGAGGCACTAGGCTCTGGTGTTGGCCTTTGGGTAGATTCAACTGGTACCTGTTCACAAGATTCCAGGTCAAGTCTCTTTTGTAAGTCTTTCATCACATTCTCTACCTCAACTTGATCACTATCCATTTCAACTAGAGTTCCTTCCCTCCATTCATCCATATTTGTATACTGTTCTATCTCAGGGATTTTGTGATGGATATAGGGTAACAACTTATGTTTCATTCTCCTATCACAAATGAAACCTTGTGGATCATATTTCCAAGCAAAGCTTTTCTTTAGTCTCATTTTTGTTTCTATGATTTCTTTTGCTCTTTTCCCTGCTTCTCTATTGCTGGACACAAATGGGCCTAAGTGGTTTTTAGTCCTCAATTGGGCTTTCTCTTTTCTTTGGCGAAATGAATTTGATTAGAGTTTAACATTTGCCTATAATATTCCAGGGCAAAAAATCTCACAGGAACATACTTAGGCAACTTGAAAGGATGGTGCTCACAACCATAGATTTGGATCTCAGTGTGATTCTGGTACAAGTACCAGTCACCTATTTTGTACTGCTTTGACAATTGAAGGATTCTCTTGATTTCATCACTAATCCTAGGAGGAGGACTTCCTGTCAGCATGGTGGTCATAGGGTGGACAAACTGGTCAATAATTCACTGTATGAATAGGGACAAGTGTGTGAATAGTGGAAGAGGAAGTCCAAAAAATGGCTGATCTGGGATTACCCTTTGTATCAAGTTTATTTACAGAGAATGGGAACTTTTCAGAATGATAGTAAAGGAAAAAGTGATATATGACTGTATAATACTTGAATACCTTTTCATTTTCTAGCCTCATAAACTAGTCATGGATTTTCTCAGCAATGAAACCAGCATAGTTATATTTGACATCAGGAGGCTGACCAGGGTAAAAATGGACATTAAAACTAGAGTCAGTTCATCCACATAATCACTAGTGTTGAAACCCATGACTGCAACTATCATATTGACTATATTTTTGCCTATCTCTGTGAAGAAAGATGCCACATAGGGAGGAGGATCTTTGGGTTGATGTTGCTTATCCATAAAAGTTTGGAAAATGTGACTGAATTCAGACTAGGACATTTTAGACGCTTTATTTAGTAATTATCCAAGGGAAATGGGGGTGAGGTCTTGAATGGACTGAAACTGTAGCATTTCATTGATTGAATTTGCAGTAATTTTGAAGAGAACAATTTGATTGGGGGACGTTATTGCTCTCAGTGTGGGATTATAATTGGCTTGACATTGATGGATAAAGTCAGGGAAAATGTGCACAGAGGGGAGCATGTACCTTGGAAGATTTGACTCCCAAAGTCCTATGGTATCAGAGCCATTCATGTAATTGTCCCGTCATTGACAAAATACTTCCAAGGAGTGTTTATTAGTTTCAAGGTCTTTTATTTGAAAATATTTATCTGCTAAGGGCAGATAATCCAAATCTCTATGAGTAGTAGTGATAGGAGGTATATTGAGGGCCACGGGGGTTTCCATTTCTGGTTCTTGTGGATTCAGATAAGAAAATTGGGTTTTCAAGTAGAGTTGGTGAAAATAGAGGGTCTTGAGAGTCTTCAATTCTAAATTCCACAACTGAATTGTAATGAATTTTGGGTTTTTCAAAGTAATCACGGAGGAAATCAAGTATTTATAGGGTTTTTGAAAGGAAACTGGTAAATACCTATTTTTAAGTGATGGGCAACGGAGTGCAGGTTCACTGGGTGCAAATGGTGGACTAGAACGACGTCGAACTGTAAATTTCAGGGTGGTTGACGGTTGGAGTACGAGGTGGTTGACTTCTCGTTTTGTTTGCATGCATGAGTTT
Source organism: Pinus taeda (assembly GCA_000404065.3). Taxonomy (NCBI): domain Eukaryota; kingdom Viridiplantae; phylum Streptophyta; class Pinopsida; order Pinales; family Pinaceae; genus Pinus; species Pinus taeda. The sequence continues at coordinate 61,536 of APFE030668179.1, read as the reverse complement.
TCAGAATAAGGACGGAAAACTGTTTGAACTTTGTTTTTATGCAAAGTTAAAGCTTTTGGCGGGTTCATGATATGGACAGGTGGCGTCAGCGGGGAGGCGACTTGAATTTTTGTCTTTAGCGGAGGTGGTAAGCGGGTTTCATCGCATCACTAGTGGACGGTAGGTGGTATTTGGGTGAGACCACGCGATTCCAGATGCTACTTGACATGTAGCATATGTACTATTCATGAAACCACTCACCATCACATGCTAAACGTCGACGACAGCGGTTTGTGCGATATGCACGTTGACCGTCGGATCTGCAGGATCCGATCGGATGGTCTTCGGGGAGATGACGTGACTGACAGATACAGAGGGCGGGCCCAATATAAATTAAAGAGATTAATCATTTCGGGGGTGATTCGATTTGTTATCGAGTAATTAATTAGTCCGAATGACTTAATTAATCCTGATTAAATGGTGGCGGGGTTGGGTTCTTAATTAACTATGGATTAGATAATTAATCCCGTTTTTTTTTTTTTTTTTTATGGTTATATTTAACCGAGGAGCGGGATATATAATGATTTGAGGTTGTGTATAATAATATAGTATGGGCATGGGTAATGTTGTTTTATAGGGGAATTATATAATAAACATTAGTTGTTAATATGACAAAAGTGAATGGGAAAGCGCTAAGTCCAATATTTTCCAAAAGTGTTTCATCGTATAACATATTACTTAGGCTAAAGTGTACAAAAGGGTTTTCATGCTGATTTGTTTCAATTTCCCTAAGTAAAATAGGATTTTACTTAGGAAAAGTTTTATCAAAGGAATGAGTGATCTTATGGGGGGGAAATGTTGATGAAAGGGACTTAAGTACTTTAGGCATTTTCGATTATTGGACCAAGGACCCGATCCCTCCAAAAGTTAGAGAAATGCTTTGAGCCACTCTAACTTTGGTAATTACCTTTAGTACTTAGGGAATTAGTGAATATCTTTAGGGAAATGGGTAGGGAAGTTAATTATTTTGACTTTGTATGTTGAAGTTCTTTTCCATGTGACACATTCCTTCACTTAGTGATGAAAGTAAAAGATTTAAACATTTAAATTTATTTTTCACCACATATTTATTTTGCAACCATCATCTACTTACCCTACCTACTATACCCTAGCATTTTCACTTCTTTATTAGGGTGCACTTAGACTGGCAAACCCTTATCAATTTTTTTTTTTTACATATGGATACCTATCTAAATCTAACCTTATTACATCCAAGGGCTCAGATTATACTATTGAGCTCTTTTTTCACTCTACCTATCTACTTATCTGCGAAGATTAAGTTGTTTGATCAGATCTTTATTCTCTATTTCTACAACATGAAATTGAAAATATGAACTAGTCAAGCTTAAACTGTTTGAATACTCATGAATTGTGGCATCAGTGACAAACTGCACACAATCTTTTATTATACACAAGTAAAAAGTTAGTTGCATTTAGACTTGCACACTTTCCTGGTCTTTTATTTTTGTTGGGGTTCATTTTATTTCATTTTTTTGAACTCTTTTTTATTCTTTTCACCCTTTTATTCCTTTTTTAGGGTATACCCCCTTTACATTTTTTAATTTCTTGATTTTTTTACAAATGTGGAAAACCTTTGCAACAAGTAAATGTATGAACATATTTCAAAGTTAGACCAAGTCAATTATGATATATGACACCTATTGGTATAGGGGCATAACAGTGGCTCCACTTGGGGATGGATTTTCTTGGTGGAAAGTCAAGAACAGTAGATTAGTGGCCTCTGAATGACTATGAATGTGCCCTGCAATCTTCCTCTTGCCTGCTGCTTTATCTATATGTATGACAGTAATACTTCTTAAGCTTAGGGCCTTCTCTTCGGGCTTCAACTCCAAAATCTTACTGTTCAATCAACACTATGACATTCCAAAAGATATAATATGTACTGTGAAGAAAATGGTAACATTAGTAACTAGGATCAAAGTAATGCTTCAACATTCGACCATTGACTGGTCCTTCTTCTACTTCCGTACCATCTAACTCTTTAAGAAAATATGCATTGTTTCCTTTGAAAGCATAGATGATGTATGGTCCTTTCCACAGGAACTCAAACTTTCCATGTTTCCTCTTGTCCTCTCTTCTTGAATCCCATATTAACACTTTATCTCCAAGGTAGAAATCTTCTGCTTTGATTCTTCTGTAAAAAATATTCATAAGTTTCTCCTGCAACACTTGGGAATTTTGGTACACCTCCTCCCCGGATTGCTGCAAATTAATAGTCGTGTTTATCCTTGTTTGTATATCATTAGGTTCCACTTGAGCTTCTTGAAGTATTTTCATGACAGGAACCCCCAATGATGAAGGAAAAATAGCCTCCATGCCATATACTAACTCATAGGGACTGGTTCCAATGGATTTTTTGGTTGTAAGCCTGTCTTCCCATAAAGAATTGATCAATTTTTTGTTCCAAGTTTTCTTATTTTCTTCCAACAATTTTTTGATGATATAAATTAGACTCTTGTTGGAAGATTCTGCCAGTCCATTCCTTTGAAGGTAATAGGATGTGGAATGGCGCAGTGTAATGTGATACTTGTTATAGAAATTAATCATTTTCTTTGACTTAAAGGCTGCAACATTATCATTAATGATTTTAGTGGGACAACCAAATCTAGACAAAATATTGGTCTCTAGGAAACCTGTGATCACAGTGTCATTGGCTTTTCTGGAGGGAATGGCTTCTATCCATTTAGTAAAATAGTCAGTGGTAGTGAGTATCTATTTGTGTTGGCCAGAAGAGGGTGGATGAATTTCTCCATTGAAGTCAAGACCCCATTGTTGAAAAGGTTTCTCAGTGGAAATGGATTTTAAAGGTAAATGTAACAATTGTCTTTTGCCTTCAAAGATTTGATATTTATGTCAAGAAGTTACAAATCCCTTCACATCTGCAAACAAAGTTTTCCAATAGAATCCGTCCCTTAGGATCTTGTCTGTAGTTGAATTCCAATAGAGATGTCCACCACAGTTTCCTGCATGAAATTCTTGGAGAGCCTTGTTAGCTTCATCTTTTAATAAACAATTTAACAAAATTCCTTCATGATTTTTCTAAAAAAAGTATTATCTAAGATGCAAAACATTGAAGCTTTCATTTTCAAAAACCTATTCTTGGTTATGGATAACCCTGTAGGAGCCTGCAGGTTTTGTAAAACATAAATTATATCAGCATACCAAGGTGAATTTGAAAAGGCCTGGTTGATTTGTGGAGTCGCCATCTCCTGCTCATTATCTAATTCATTTATGTCTAGGGCTTGACAATTAGTTTCTGCCATGAGTTTGGCCAATCCCTGACCTTTTATTAGCTTGGTAAGTTTAATCTCTATGTCATACTCTAAGATGGTAGCTATCCATTTTCTTCTTTTAACATCAACTCCATCCTGAGTCAGGATGTCTTTGACTAATGCATTAGGAACATAAGCTATTACATGAGAGTATAATATGTAGACTTTGGAATCTTTAATAGCTTTTACCAGTGCAAAAGCTTGTTTCTCCATTATTTTGTATTTTAAAGATGCATCTCTTAGTGCTTTACTAAAAAGGCTATAGTTTTTTCACATCCCTGATCATCCTTTTGTAATAAAACTTCAGTTATGGTGTGTTTTGATGCAAAAGAAAAAAATGATGAAATCTCTATGAAATTGTGGACTCGTGAGAACTGGTGTTCTGGTTAAAGCCATTTTAATTTCTTCAAATGGTTGCTTGGCCTCTATTGTCCATTTGATACTTGAATCCTTTTTTATCATGTTATTTAGTAATCTAATAAGTTTAGCTAAGTTAGAAATAAACTGTCTTAAAAGATTTATCTTCCTTAGGAAATCCTGAAGTTCTTAAATACTTCTTGGATGGGGTATCTATAACATAGCTTTGATCCTGGAAGGGTCAATTCGAATGCCATCTTTGGAAATAATGTGACCTAAAAATTTACCCTCCTCCACACTGAACGAGGACTTCTTTGGATTCAAAGAAATACCATAGTTTCTGCATTTTAAAAAGACTTACGTGAGATGGTCCAAGTGTTGTTGATCTGATTTAGAAAAATAGTTAGATCATCTATATATATAACAAGAAAATCATGAATTTCTTCGGCAAAGGCAATGTTCATTGCTCTTTGGAAGGTTTCTCTTGCGTTTTTTAGTGAAAATGAAATTTTGATGTATATGAAAGTACCCCATGGTGTTGTAAAAGCAGTTGTCTTTTGGTCATCAGGATGAACCAAGATTTGGTTATATTCTGAAAACCCATCTAAAAGTGAAATTCTAGAAGAACCCACTACCCTTTGTAAAATATGATCCATTTTGGGTAAATGATAGTTATCTTTAAGAGAGACCTTATTTACATTTCTCAGATCAACACATAACCTTATTTCCCCAGTTTTCTTCCTAGTAGGTACCAAGTTAGACACCCACTCTGAAAATCTAATGGGGGCAATAATCCCTGCTTCATACATGCGTTTTATTTCTTTATCAAATGATCGTAATAGCATAGGGTTAATTCTTCTGAGTTTTTGTTTAAAGGGATTTTGATTTTCTTTCAGAGGTATAGTGTGCAGAATGATAGAGGTGTCATAGGATTTCAAATCTTCGTAACTCTAGGAAAAGACATCCTGGAATTGCCTCATAAGTTCAACATACTTTAGTTTCTGATCAGGAGGTAAAGGTTTTGACAATTTTATCATTTTTGGATTATTCTGTGTTCCTAATTTGTACTCTTCGATATCTACTTTTAATGGCTCCATTTTAGGTTTCTCGGGAATGTCATTGGAGTCAAACAAATCTTCTAGAGGAGTCAATCCTTTGGGTAAATGATTGTCCTTTAGGTTGATAACCTCTGTTTCTTCTTCAATTATTCATCTAGGTCCATTTGTTTCAGGTCTTGAATTTCATTTTGTGTGAATTTTATGTGATGAAGCATATTTGTTGAATTTTCTTCTAAAATGTTAATTTCTACCTCATTTATTTGATTAGAACTAATCATTGTATCAACATCTATGTTAATTTTAGAAAAATCTTGATCTAAAGTTGAAATTTTTTTGATCTGCTTATCACTATCAAAAACCTGCTAGTTCTTCAGATTATCAGGGATGGTTGGTCTGTGCATAATCTCAATAGTATATTGATGATTAGGTTGAAAAGGTAATTTGCAGGTGCTGGCAAACATGGCTAGACTGTGGGCTTGCATGTTGTGTTTTCTAGGGATAGTTGCAAGCTGGGTTTCCAAAAAAGTGTTGAGAATTTCTATGACTGTTCCTCAATAATATCCTAGTCTAGGATCCCTAGTTGAGTAAGTTCTTTTAATCTGTTTAATTATTAATTCTGAATCTCCTATGATAGAAACCCTGATTGCTCCTAATTTTTTAACAAGTTTAAGACCCAACAAGAGAGCCTCATATTCTGCCATATTATTGGTGCATCTAAAATTTAATCTATAGGCATGGCCTTCAACATGATCATTTTCTAAATTGTACACCAAAACTCCTGCTCCTGCTCCTAGTTTACTGACTGAGCCATCAAATTCTAAATGCCACAGGATTCCATGTTCATAATTCGTGTATGGGGTAGTAGGAACTTGTTTTACCGTGGGATTTGGGTTTTCATTTTCATCCGACTTTTCTTTGTTATCTGATATTTCCTGAATATGAACACTTGATTTTTCTTTTTCAATTTCTTTTGGTTCTGCTGCTAAAACCTCTAAAGTATTGGAAGGACTGGTTTTTTCATTATAAAGAATGAATGAATCCATATCAGAGTGCACTGAGTAGATGGGGAAATTTTGGGGTCTTTCTTGACTACTTACTACGTATTTCATTAATTTTTCTCTGTATAGTTTCTTCGGTTGTCCAAAAACCGATATAGTGGCATATGACATATCCAATTGAAGCGATTCTTAAAACTTAACATCCCAGGATCTAGACAATGACATGCCATATTTGGGTGGTATATCTGCTACGACTGTATCCATTAAAATTGTTTTTGGAGGGTATTGAACCAATGAAACACACAAGTCTTTTATCAGTCCTAAACATCTCACCTTACTAGAATCAAAAGAAAACAAATCTTTGTATGGTATAGTGATGTCTAGGTCTAGCTTTTCCATTCCAGACTTGGGCATGAGATTATGAGATGCCCCAAAGTCAAACATGGCATTGTGAAGAATCTTATCATGTATGTTTAAGCTCACATAGAAGGGAGGAATTCCTCCTTCTAATGGTTTTCCATTCACTTCTGGGCCAAAGATTAATTCAGGCTAGTCATCAAAAAGATTAATTGAGTCTTCAGTTCTAGTAATTTTTAGTGATCTATTGATTTGAGTTCGGTAGACATCATGTTAACTAATTCAGATAATGAGACAAATTTTTTTAGCTTAGCTACTTCTGTCTCCAAATTAAAGGGTTTTTCTATTTGGGCCTTTGGATTTCGAGCAACAATATTCTCTCTATTTTCAGTGTTTTCTATGTTTTTCTCCTTTTCAGAAGTAGAATCATGATTTGATGATTCTCCTAGATCAACCTTTGGAGGTTTTTCCGTAGTTTCCTTGGAAGGAAGGGAAGTGGAGGGCTATTTATTGTTTGGTTGATTATCAGAGACATCTTCAATTATGGGGTTAGAAGGATTAGTGTTTGATCTAGAAAGAATTTGTACAGGTCTGATTACTGTCTTAACTTTTGTGGGCTGATTTGGAACCATTTACTTGTTCGTTTTAGGAATATCAATTCTCCTACATTTTAGATTGTATTGCTTGTGCACCTCAAAGATGGCAGAGTCATATCCTTCTCTAAAGTCGAACGATTCCCTTGATTGGGTTTGGAACTATTTAAGTATGTGGGCCTCTTGATCATCTTGGGATAAGAAAACTTCTCCTTCATCATCAAGCCCCATTAGATTAATTTGAGTATCTTTTTCTGGGCCTTTGGAGTGGGAAGCTTCTGCATAGTTCTCCTGGAAAGTGGGTCTAATGTTTTGGTCATGACCATTCTTTCTAATGTTCAGGTTTTGATTTTTTCTGAAATTAGGATTTCTTCCTGTATTGACTTGCTGGCTATCACAAGGAAATTTCGTTTCAATTGTGTCCGCTCTGTCTCCTAGTCTATCCATTCCTTTAATTATGGCATCTAGCTTTTGTTCAAAGGGTGAGTTGCTTCCTTTAATGGTATCCTCCTTTCACTCCTGGCCTTGGCTCTTTTAGATAGCAGGTTGGCTTCAACACTGACTGCTATGCTTTGCATATCTTCCAAAGTAGGGGGGTTTCGTTCTCTCAGCTGGAAAGCCATATCAGAATCAAATCTGTTTGGGAATTTGATTAAGGCTAAACCAGGTGGGGGTCTAATATCTAGTGGGATAGCATTATACACACTGTTGAATCTAGTGCAGTAGTCCTGCACAGTTTCCTATGGTCCTCTTCTTAGGTTTTCGTATTTAGATAGAATCTAAAGGGGGTCTTTCCTTTTCTCCCACCTGTTAAGGAATTGCTAATAGAGAGTTCTTAGGTTGTCTATACTATTTGCTGTTAAGACTCTGAACCAGGTTCTAACTTCCCAAGATAAACTTTGAATGGATATTCTCATTTGTACATTAGCAGTATCTATTTCATAAATTTCAAAATAATCAGTCATCTTCTTGGTGTGTTGCTGGGCGTATAGGTTCCAATGGCATCAAAGGTAGTGATCTTACTTTGGTAGTCCTTGTTAGTGCTCAAATTTGCCTTAGGCTGAAATAAGTCAAGACTCAATGCCACATCAAACCACGCTCAGCCTTGTAGCTAGCCCTACGAGGACAGGAGAGGGCTCTCTCCGGGTCAAACTTGGCAAAAGATAATCGAAAAGGTTCGAGATGACCGAATTGATGACTGATTTTAGGAAAGGTATGAATTACAAAGAGTTTAGAATTGAGTTTTAATATTTTTGTTGAATTCAAGGGAAAGGCAAATTTGGGTGCGAGGATGAGGCACAGTTTTTGCAGAGGTCCACTTCGGGCAAGATAGGCGATTGTTTTGATGCCTTAAAGAAGGTGAGATGGGTAGATCAGACTGCTGAGGAGCTAAGGAGAGTAAGGTGTCTCAAGGATTCTCCTTAAACTGAAGAAAACATAAAAGATTAAACAAATTTAAAGGCAGAGCATAGCAATTTCATGGATTCTACCTTAACACTTCATTTGTTTAATAACAGAATATTCAATAGAGATAATGATGCACATACAAAACTTACAAGTACTGAGAGAAAAACACCATCAACACATAAAGCCACATGGATCCCAAATAGTGCTGCAAAACCCTGGTCTTTCCTTTGCCAAAAATGCAGATAAGATATGTA
>APFE030668179.1:35157-50811 GCA_000404065.3 Pinus taeda | reverse complement strand
AAAGAGGTAGGCTCCTCCCTAACATGCTGTCCACTCTTGCCACCTTTGTGATACCTCTGTGGCACATTAGGCACAGTGACCTCCAGTGTAGAGTGACTATCATAATCCTGCTCATATATTGACTCGGTTTCTGACATGTTCTTTAACAACAAGGTGGCTGGAATATATATATTTGCTGATATAAAACTGTGTGCCAAAAGTTGACTGTTGACTTTTTGTTTCTTTATCAAAATGCTGTAACTAAGGGGACATAAACAATGAGAATTGTTAGGAAAAGGGAAGCATTAGGGAAATGGGAACAATGGAAATAAAATGAGGAAATTAGGGAAGGGAAAGGGGGATATAAATGTTTTAGGGTTTTGAAATAAGGTAGGGATCATATGGTTATAGGAGAAGGGAGAGTTTAGGGTTTTGAGAGAGGAATATGTAGAGTTTGATAAAGAATAATTGGGCAAAATAGTTGGGGAATATAGGCAATGGGAAACAAGGGAAAAAGAAGCCTTGGAAGCAATGATTTTTGAAAACACTACAACAAACTTTGCACTTGACCTTATAGCAATTTGATGAACATGGAGGGTTTTGTACACTTGGTTTTCATGACAAATATATGCTAAATTTCTTCATATACACCATCAAAAAACAAAATCAAGTCATGATTGCATTCCTACCTATGAATTTAGGCGTGAGGAGAGGTGATTTGAGTGATTTCTTGGCGAATTGCAGGCATAAACCCTATGCGCCGCGCGCTTTACCCGACGCGCCGCGCGCTCTGAGTGCGCCACGCCTGTGTTAAATTACACTACAAAAGGTCGCTTGATGCGCCATGTGCCTCTGGTGCGCCGCGCGCCTATGCTGATGCGCCGCGCGCCCTGGAGCTGATCCAAATACTCACAAACTTGCCACAAACTTGCAAAATCGCCCTTGAATGATGCTCTTAGCTCTCAAAATGTGGAATAGGTTGCAAATGAGGAGACATGACTTGATATAACATCCATTTTAATTTTTGCTCAATGAAAACCCATTTTTCTTATGTTTGGTTGTTGACACTTTTTCAAAATTAATAGGCTCTGACCTTTTTTGTTTCCTTCATAAAATAGGTTGAAATGATGATTTTCTCTGATAATTTTTTGCAGGGATAGCTTTGATATGCTTCAGAAAAGGAGACCAGGGTTGCACTTGAACAATTGAAGAACTGAAAATTTTGACAATTTTTACAAAAATGAGGTGGCGACTTGTCTTCAGAACAGAGTTTTGAAGAGAAGTCCTTATTCAGCTATACAATGGTGAGAATTATTGAAGTGATGATCTATCAAAGGCATCCCTCTGGCCTGCTTGTCTTCTAAGACTTTTCAAGACTAAATTAACTCAAACCCTAGACCTAGACCTAAAAATTTAAATTATGACTAAAAATGACTTGTGAAGCTTTATGACTTATCCTGAACCAGCAGTGATATGCACGAGGGGAAGGAATGACATAGACCACTCCATCAGAGTTATGGCATGCCTAACGAAATGCAACTGATGAAAACTGGTGGGACACCTAAAACATGAAATGCAAAAAAGAGCTTTGATCTCTTATGGAGGGATAACTAGACCGACTCTAACAGTCCTGGGACATGGCACCTAAGTTTGCTGGTAGTACCAAGGGAGCATATCTTTTGGCCATTGCTATTGGTAATGGTGAAACAAAAGTTGGGGTTGGAATAACAATGAATGTTTGAGTTGTGGATGGAGAGCTAGAGGTGATGGTTAGATGTGGAGTGGTTTGAGGTTGAGAGATATGAGGGAATGATAATGAGCTTGTACAAAAAGAAGTGATTACAGAGGTATTAGGGGTTCCTTCAGTGGTAATATCAGATTGTGGTGTCTTTTGCAAATGTCTATCAATTGAAAAATTGGTTGCTTGGATTTCTAGTTCTTGAATGAACTCTGGGTCTTGGACTATGTCTGCTAATTCAGAGTCGGATGAAGTCCTAAACAAAGAGGTTCCAAAGTATTCATCAAAGGGTAGGTCTTTGAGGTAAATCCACTTAACAAGACAAGATGAGGATCTGAATGTGGGTCGAGGACTAACAAAACTTTCTTCTCTTCTAAGAATTCTGTGGATCATATTGGGGTTCTCTGTTGAGTGTGGAGCATGATTGTTCAGAGGTCTTTGTTTTAGCTGGATGTATACCCTAGGAAGTTTGTACACCCCTCCACGCGGGGGTTGTGGGGGGGACTTTTTTTGCCCCACGGGGGTCCAGGGGGGGGGGGGGGATTCTCCCCAGTCGGAGGGTTCGGGGGCCAGCGGTCCCCCTACGGGGGTTTCGAGGGTAGCACCCCCAAAGCTAAAAACCGATGTAAAATTTCCTTGTAAAGTATAGTAATTTCTAGTCAATCTGGGCCGTTCATTAGGCGGATGATTTGACGGTAGAACTTATGTTTAGTTTAGGGCTTTTTGCCCTAGAAGGAAACCCTTCTCTTTGTATGAGGGCATTGTATTTGAGGCTGTGTAATAGATGTGTTTTTTCCGAGCGAGAAGTAGAGAGGTGAGACTGTGAGAGAAAACAGAGGATATTACAGCAGATCTGCTGTAGGTTGTGTCTATTTATTTTGTTGGATAATAGAAAGGAAGGACTGGCCGTTCGGGGTGGACATAGCTCAAACTGGGTGAACCACGTATATCTGTCTCTCTTGTTTTATGCGTTTTCTATGTTTATATTTTTGCAATATTTTATGTGTTTCATTGCTCTGTAATATATAATTTTCTAACATTCTCAAAAACTTGTGGTGGATTGGGATCAGGATTAGCTCTAGTGTAATGAGTCATTTCTGAAGCCAGATTTTTGGGTTTTGTTTTTGGTTTTCTTAACGGATATCAAAAACAACTTCTATGATTTCCTTAAGATGTTTTTAGATTTAAGGTTTAAATTTTCGTAAAGACTTGTTTTGACTGAGGAATTGTCCTTCCCTAGTATGGTCGCCATTATGCTATCACTCAAATTTTCCTTGAAGTTGTTAGAAGAAGGAGAGGGGTCCGAGGTAACCACAAACCAATATTTTAAGTACAGAATCTAGCCAATCTGTACTCAGAGAGGGCTCTCTCTTTATGATTTAGCTTTGTTTATGGGATATTAGGCTAGTTATGAAAGCTTGGGGGGTTTTGATTTTGTTTGGTGGTGGAATTTAGGAGAAGATGGATAGAACAAGGTAGTTTAGGCCATCGGGCTATGGAGTCAACTGAAGATGGCTTAACTAGATCAGGTTGATTTAACAAAGGAGAATTTCACAGGGCAAGATACCTAAACAAAAGACAAATGATAGCTTAAAATGGGTGGATTGGTCTTGAATAGGGAGGAAGGGTAATCAAGAATCCTTCAACAAAATCCAAGATGAAAGAAAGAGGGTGCTCATTAACAAAAAGAAATTAAGTATTCTTTGTAAAATGATCACAATGATAAATTATGAAAGCAGGGAGAAATAAAGAATTCCCTACCTATAATAGCTTGGAAGAAAACATTAAGAAAATAAACGATTTTAAAGACAGAATGCAGTAAAGCTCTTTCTGAAATATAATTTTTCATTTATCATTCAGATATGAAACATATATGAATATTTTTTAAACCAGAAAGACTGTAAAAATACAAGATATAGAATACTTATTTGTTTCGCGTCTGACACAGGTATCCTGTAAAAGTCCTTTGCTTTATTAATTTGTTCTAGCCAGCCATACAAGAGTTGTTCAACAACACTTCAATTCCAAAAGTAAATTGTCTACATAAATGTCAAAGAATCCACCTACAATACTTCGAATAAGGAAGTACTTATACAAAATTAACATTAAAATATCTCTTAACTAAAAGAGATACATTCTAGGAAAACTAAATATCTTTTACATGAATATAGAGACAGATGGTCTCGAAAGTAGAAAATGAATGTGAACTTCTTGTTTGCTGTCCCTGTTTTTGTTGAAGGAGGATGAGGCAGGTGCTACGAATATGCATCTTGCTATCTTGCTCGTAATTCTGTGCTGGATGATTGATTTTAGCTTTTCAATGATACTCTTTACCTATTTTACCATCATTCATCATTTTTTACCAAATTTGACTATGGTAAATACTTCAATTTACTTCACTTTTTACCATGTTAAATCATAAGATGCCTGTCATGTTGTTCCACCAATCATCTCTTGATATTCTTGTCCTTGTTAGTTTTCTCCAGACTTCATGTGCTTTGATATATTTTACAAAATTTGGTTGTACTGGAAATAAGTGCTTCACTTCATGCTCAATGTAAAAAAGGTTCTCCAAACTATCATAGAGAACTCTCCCTGTGGGCAATGCCTCGACTGCAGATGAACTGGACTGAGTGTTAGCTTGTTGATGTAATTTGTTGATATAATCATTCTGAAACATTAGCTTGTCATTGATGACCAAAGGACTTGGAAGTCCTTTACTTTGTAATATGCCAAATTTCTCCATAATCTCATCTATTTCTTCCTGCATATTTTGACATTTGGGTTCTAGGCCTTGCATTAGACTCCTTTTGATCAATACTTTCTTTATTTCGAGGATGGTAGCAAATCCTATCCTCAATGTTTAAATGTTCCAACTGATGCATGTTTCTACTGTTTAGAAAGTTTATTAATCTGATATTTTCTTCAGGCTTCCTTCCTAGTTCTTCCTTGGATTTTTCAATCTCTTGAAGAGCAATTTTCACTAAGTCAATTTGCTCAAAAATGATCTAAATTGATGACCAAATATATCAATGATATTGGTCCATAATATCTTTTTGATATCAGTCAAAGGCTTTTCAAATGTAAGATATTTTTCCAGTGTTTTAATCTGTTGAGTCACGCCTTTGTTTTTTCTCATCTCTTCGGCAAAATTGAATTTTGATACATCATATTTTTTCTCTAAAATAATGAATTTCTCTTTTACCTTTTGCAGTTCAGTGACTTGGAGCTTCATTTCTTCCATGGACTTGATCAAATCTTCTGTGCTCTGATTTGAGGTTTCTCCCTGTGATGTACCTGTACCTATTACTTCTATAGTTTCAGTTGTTGCCAAAGGGACATTTGGTGCTAAAGAAGTTGCCAATGTAGAAGGGATTGTTGTAGAAACCACTAGCACTACATTTTGAGGCTATGTGGTTGACTCACTTTGCCTTTTTTGTAGTGTTTTCTCTAATTCTTGCTCCGTCTCTTTTAGTTGCTCATTTAGCTTAAGGACCAAGTCCATAAGCTCTTCTTCATTTTTCTTCTCAATCACTTCAGCAGTCTGAGGGTGAATGAGTGGTGGTAATTTCAATTGCTTTCTTATTGCAGCTATATCTTCATTCTTTTTCTTTATTAGACTCTTTGTAGCCTTGATATCCATTGGATTATGGCCCAATTCAATAATCAATTCTTGCAATGATTTGATTATGTTGCCCCTTGCTTGCGAAGTGGCCTTTTTTAGTTGCAATTGGGAAATAGTGTTGTTCTGTGAATTTTGCAACCTATGTGCCATCATTGCCTTACTTGTCAGTGTAGAATAAACTATCTCCCCTGTTTGCTTATGCAGTTCTATATGATCTATGGGGAGGATATCTCTAGATAAGACCTCAAAATCAGTCTTGAGGTAGTCTGCAAATGGCTTGGGCTGTTGTACTATGGGCTTTAGAAAGCTCATCTGCATTTTTCCTTCTTTGATGTCATAAGCTGATATCAATTTGGTTTGATTTGTAGGGGCCATCTTCAAGTATTGAGCATAGGCTTGGGCCTTCAACTACTCATTCTTGGTCTTTATTTCCTTGAATTTTCCTTTTATGTCTACTATCTTCTCAGATGAAGATCTAAAAGATGAAACTTCGGCACTCTACTGTCTTTCAAGCTCTTGTCTTTGTGAAGTGGAAGGTGTCCCACTTGTTGGGAATGTATGTAGACTGTCTCCACCTTCTTTCCTCGAACTCCCTGTTGTTTCCTCAAAGAATTCTTCCTCTGAATATGGATTTGGCTTGTGCCTCTTAGCACCAGGCTGGTCTGAAGGACCACTGGCAGGGGTAGCTACTTCCCTGTCTCTTTTCAAGTTCTTTTCCTCATTCAGAGGAGTCTACACAATGGGGGGGGGTTTCCCATATTAACCTGAGCTGGATGGGGCTATGGTGGAGCTTGTTCTTTAGAGATTTCAGGCTGCTCTAACATCGCTGGTTGTTCTGATGCTGAAGTACTTGTTCCCTGGTCTTGTTCTTGTGGTGGTTCTGCTAGGGGAGCACTAGTTTACTGTGTGTGAATTTGAGAAGTCTCTGCTGTAGAGGCACTAGACTCTGGTGTTGGCCTTTAGATAGATTCAATTGGTACCTGTTCACAAGATTCCAGGTCAAGTCTCTTTTCTAAGTCTTTCATCACATTCTCTACCTCAACTTGATCACTATCCATTTCAACTAGAATTCCTTCCTTCAATTCATCCATATTTGCATACTGTTCTATCTCAGGGATTCTGTGATGGATATAGGGTGACATCTCATTTTTCATTCTCCTACCACAAATGAAACCTTGTGGATAATAGTTCCAAGCAAAGGTTTTCTTTAGTCTCATTTTTGTTTCTATGATTTCTTCTGCTCTTTTGTCTGCTTCTCTATTGTTGCACACAAATGGGCCTAAGTGGTCTTTAATCCTCAATTGGACTTTCTTGTTTTCCTTGGTGAAATGAATTTGATCAGAGTTTAACATTTTCCTATAATATTCTAGGGTAAACAATCTCATAGGAACATACTTAGGCAACTTAAAAGGAGGGAGTTCAGATTCAAATCTCAATGTGATTCTAGTATAAGTACCAGTCACCTATTTTGTACTGCTTTGACAGTTGAAGGATTTTCTTGATTTCATCACTAATTCTAGGAGGAGGAATTCCTGTCAGCATGGTGGTCATAGGGTGGATAAACTAGTCAATAATTCATTGTATGAATAGGGACAAGTGTGTGAATAGTGGAAGATGGAAGTCCAAAAAATGGTTGATCTGGGATTACCCTTTGTATCAAGTTTATTTACAGAGAATGGGAACTTTTCAGACTGATAGTAAATGAAAAGGTGATATATGACTGTAGAATACTTGAATACCTTTTCATTTTTTAGCCTTATGAACTGGTCATGGATTTTCTCAGCAATGAAAGTAGCATAGTTATATTTGATAGGAGGAGGCTAACCAGGGGTAAAAATGGATATTAAAACTAGAGTCAATTCATCCACATACTCACTAGTGTTGAAACCCATGACTATAGCTATCATATTGACTATATTTTTGCCTATCACTGTGAAGAAAGATGCCACATAGGGAGGAGGATCTTTGGGTTGATGTTGCTTATCCATAAAAGTCTGGAAAAGGTGTCTGAGTTCACACCAGGACATTTTAGATGCTTTATCTAGTAATTTCCCAAGGGAAATGGGGGTGAGGTCTTGAATGGGATGAAACTGTAGAATTTCATTGATTGAATCTGCATTAATTGTGAAGAGAACAATTTGATTGGGTGACATTATTGCTCTGAGGGTGGGATTATAATTGACTTGACATTGATGGATAATGTCAGGTAAAATGCGCACAGAGGGGAGCATGTACCTTGGAAGATTTGATTCCCAAAGTCCTATGGTATCAGAGCCATTCATGTAATTGTCCCGACATTGACAAAATACTTTCAAGGAGCTTTTATTAGTTTCAAGGTCTTTTATTTGAAAATCTTTATCTTCTAAGGGCAGATAATCCAAATCTCTATGAGGAGTAGTGATAGGAGGTATATTGAGGGCCATGGGGGTTTCCATTTTTGGTTCTTCTGGATTCATATAGGAAAATGGGGTTTTCAAGTAGAGTTGGTGAAAATAGAGGGTCTTAGGAGTTTTCAATTCTAAATTCCGCAACTGAATTGTAATGAATTTTGGGTTTTTCAAAGTAATCACGGAGGAAATCAAGTATTTACAGGTTTTTTGGAAGGAAAGTGGTAAATACCTGTTTTTAAGTGACAGGCAATGGAGTGCAAGTTCACTGGGTGCAAATGGTGGACTAGAACAACGTCGAACTGCAAATTTCAGGGTGGCTGACGGTTGGAGTACGAGCTGGTTGACTTCTACGTTTTGTTTGCATGCATGAGTTTTCAGAATAAGGACAGAAAAATGTTTGAACTTTGTTTTTATGCAAATTCAAATCTTTTGGTGGGTTCGTGACATGGACAGGTGGCGTCAGTGGGGAGGCGACTTGATGTTTTTTCTTTAGCGGGAGGCGGTAAGCGGGTTTCATCGCACCGCTAGTGGAGGGTAAGTGGTGTTCAAGTGAGACTGTGTGATTCCATACGCTGCTTGACACGTAGCATAAGTACTATTCATGAAACCACTCACCATCACACACTAAAATTCGACCACAGGGGTCCGTGCGTTATACGCAATGACCGTCGGATCTGCGGGATTTGATCGGACAGTCGTCAGGAAGATGTCGTAACTGACAAATACGGAGGGTGGGCCCAATATAAATTAAAGAGATTAATCATATCGGGGGTGATTCGATTGGTTATCGAGTTAGTTGGGTTCTTAATTAACTACGAATTAGTTAATTAATCCTGTTTTTTATTTATTTATTTATTTATTTTTTTTTATGGTTATATTTAACCGAGGGGCGGGATATATAATGATTTGGGGTTCTGTATAATAATATAATGCGGACGTGGGTAATGTTGTTTTATAGGGGAATTATATAATAAACATTAGTGGTTAATATGACAAACGTGAATGGGAAAGCGCTAAGTCCATTATTTTCCAAAAGTGTCTCGTCGTATAACATATTACTTAGGCTAAAGTGTACAAAAGGGTTTTCATGTTGATTTGTTTCAATTTCCCTAAGTAAAATAGGATTTTACTTAGGAAAAGTTTTATCAGAGGAATGCGTGATCTTATGGGGGGGAAATGTTGATGAAAGGAACTTAAATATTTTAGGCATTTCCGATTATTGGGCCGAGGGTTCGATCCCTCCAAAAGTTAGAGAAATGCTCTGAGCCCCTCTTTGGTAAATACCTTTAGTACTTAGGGAATTAGTGAAGATCTTTAGGGGAATGGGTAGGGAAGTTAATTATTTTGACTTTGTATGTTGAAGTTCCTTTCCATGTTACACATGCCTTTGCCTAGTGATGAAAATAAAAGATTTAAACATTTAAATTTATCATTCACCACATATTTATTCTGCAAACATCATCTACTTACCCTACCTACTTTACCCTAGCATTTTCACTTCTTTATTAGGGTTCACTTAGATTGGCAAACCCTTATCAAACTTTATTTTCTTTTACATATGGATACCTATCTAAATCTAACCTTATTACATCCAAGGGCTTAGATTATACTGTTGAGCTCTTTTTTCACTCTACCTATCTAGTTATCTGTGAAGATTAAGTTGTTTGGTCAGATCTTTATTCTCTATTTCTACAACATGAAATTGAAAATATGAACTAGTCAAGCTTAAACTGTTTGACTAGTGAATTGTGGCATAGGTGACAAACTACACACAATCTTTTATTATACAAAAGTAAAAAGGTAGTTGCATTTAGACTTGCACACTTTACTGGTCTTTTATCTTTGTTGGGGTTCATTTTCTTTCATTTTTTTGACCTCTTTTTTATTCTTTTCACCCTTTTATTCTTTTTCTAGGGTATACCCCCTTTACATTTTTTAATTTCTTGATTTTTTTGCAAATGTGGAAAACCTTTGCAACAAGTAAATGTATGAACATATTTCAAAGCTAAACCAAGTCAATCATGATATATGCCACCTATTGGTATAGGGGCATAACAGTGGCTCCACTTGGGGATGGATTTTCCTGGTGGAAAGTCAAGAATAGTAGATTAGTGGCCTCTGAATGACTGTGAATGTGCCCTGCAATCTTCCTCCTACCTTCTTATTGTTCAATCAACACTATGACATTACAAAAGATATAATATGTATTGTGAAGAACATGGTAACATTAGTAACTAGGATCAAATTAATGCTTCAACATCCGACCATTGACTGGTCCTTCTTCTACTTCCGTACCATCTAACTCTTTAAGAAAATATGCATTGTTTCCTCTGAAAGAATAGTTGATGTATGGTCCTTTCCACAGGAAGTCAAACTTCCCATGTTTTCCCTTGTCCTCTCTTCTTGAATCCCATCGTAACTCTTTATCTCCAAGATAGAAATCTTTTGCCTTGATTATTCTGTCAAAAATATTCTTAAGTTTCTCTTGCAACACTTGGGATCTTTGGTACACTTCCTCCCTGGTTTGCTGTAAATTGATAGTCTGGTTTATCCCTGTTTGTATATCATTAGGTTCCACTTGAGTTTCTTGGATTATTTTCATGACAGGAACCCCTAATGATGAAGGAAAAATAGCCTCCATGCCATATACTACCTCATAGGGACTGGTTCTAATGTTTTTTTTGGTTGTAAGCCTGTCTGCCCGCAAAGCATTGATCAATTTTTTGTTCCAAGTTTTCTTATTTTCTTCCAATAGTTTTTTGATGATATTAGTTAGAATCTTGTTGGAAGATTCTGCCAGTCCATTCCCTCGAGGGTAATAGGCTGTGGAATGGCACAGTGTAATATGATATTTGTTACAGAAATTAATCATTTTCTTTGAATTGAAGGCTGCAACATTATCAGTAATGATTTTAGTGGGACAACCAAATATAGACAAAATATTGGTCTCTAGGAAACCTATGATCACAGTTTCATTGGCTTGTCTGGAGGGAATGGCTTCTATCCATTTAGTAAAATAGTTAGTGGTAGTGAGTATCTATTTGTGTTGGCCAGAAGAGGGTGGATGAATTTCTCCAATGAAGTCAAGACCCCATTGTTGAAAAGGTTTCTAGGTGGAAATGGGTTTTAAGGGTAAAGGTAACAATTTTCTTTTGCCTTCAAAGATTTGACATTTATGGCAATAAGTTACAAATCTCTTCACTTCCGCAAACAAAGTTGCCCAATAGAATCCATCCTTTAGAATCTTGTCTGCAGTTGAATTCCAATAGAGATGTCCACTAGAGTCTCCTGCATGAAATTCTTGGAGAGCTTTGTTAGCTTCATCTTTTAATAAACAATTTAACAAAATTCCTTTAGGATTTTTCCAAAAAAGAGTATTATCTAAGATGCAAAAATTTGAAGCTTTCATTTTCAAAAACCTATTCTTGGTTCTGGATAACCCTGGAGGAGCCTGCAGGTTTTGTAAAACATAAATTATATCAGCATACCAAGGTGAATCTGAAAAGGCCTGGTTGATTTGTGGAGTCGCCATCTCCTGCTCATTATCCAATTCATTTATGTCTAGGGCTTGACAATTAGTTTCTACCATGAGTTTGGCCAATCCCTGACCTTTTATTAGCTTGGTAGGTTTTATCTCTATATCATACTCTAAGGTGGTAGCTATCTATTTTCCTCTTTTACCATCAACCCCATCCTGAGTTAGGATGTCTTTGACTAATGCATTAGGAAAATAAGCTATTACATAAGAGTATGATATGTAGACTCTGAAATATTTAATAGCTTTTACCACTGCAAAAGTTTGTTTCTCCATTATATTGTATTTTAAATATGCATCTTTGAGTGCTTTACTAAAAAAGGCTATAGTTTTTCACATCCCTGATCATCCTTTTGTAATAAAACTGCAGTTATGGTGTGTTTTGATGCAAAAAAATTATGAAATCTCTATCTAATTGTGGACTCATGAGAACTGGTGTTCTGGTTAAGGTAATTTTGATTTCTTCAAATGATTGCTTGGTCTCTACTGTCCATTTGATACTCGAATCCTTTTTTAGCATGTTATTTAGTAATCTAATAAGTTCAGCTAAGTTAGAAATAAACCGTCTTGAAAAATTTATCTTCCCTAGGAAAGCCTGAAGTTCTTTGATACTTCTTGGATGGGGTATCCGTAAAATAGCTTCGATCCTGGAAGGGTCAATTCGAATGCCATCTTTGGAAATAATGTGACCTAAAAGTTTACCCTCCTCCAGACCGAACAAGGACTTCTTTGGATTCAAAGAAATACCATATTTTCTGCATTTTAAAAAGACTTTCCCGAGATGGCCCAAGTGCTGTTGATCTGATTTAGAAAAACAGTTAGATCATCTATATATATAACAAGATCATGAATTTCTTTGGCAAAGGCAATTACCATTGCTCTTTGGAAGGTTTCTCCCACGTTTTTTAGTCCAAATGGTGTTTTGATGTATATGAAAGTACCCCATGGTGTTGTAAAATCAGTTTTCTCTTGGTCATCACGATGAACCAAGATTTGGTTATATCCTGAAAACCCATCTAAAAGTGAAATTCTAGAAGAACCCACTACCCTTTGTAAAATATGATCCATTTTGGGTAAAGGATAGTTATCTTTAAGAGAGACCTTATTTACATTTCTCATATCAACAAATAACCTTATTTCCCTAGTTTTATTCCTAGTATGTACCAAGTTAGACACCAACTCTGAAAATCTAATAGGGGAAATAATCCCTGCTTCATACATTGGTTTGATTTCTTTCTTAATTGATGGTAATAACACATGGTTAATTCTTATGAGTTTCTGTTTAAAGGGCTTTTGATTTTCTTTCAGAGGTATAGTGTGTGGAATGATAGAGGTGTCATAGGATTTCAAATCTTCGTAACTCCAGGCAAATACATCCTGGAATTCCCTCATAAGTTCAGCATACTTTAGTTTCTGATCAGGAGGTAAAGGTTTTGACAATTTTATCATTTTTGGATTATTCTGTGTTCCTAAGTTGTACTCTTCGATATCTGCTTTTAATGGCTCCATTTTAGGTTTCTTGGGAATGTCATTGGAATCAAACAAATCTTCTAGAGGAGTCAATCCTTTGGGTAAATGATGTCCTTTAGGTTGATAACCTTCATTTCTTCTTCAATTATTCATCTAGGTCCATTTGTTTCAGGTCTTGAATTTATTTTTGTGTGAATTTTGTGGGATGAAGCATATTTGTTGAATTTTCTTCTGAAATGTTAATTTCTACCTCATTTATTTGATTAGAATTAATAATTGGATCAACATCTATGTTAATTTTAGAAAACTCTTCATCTAAAGTTAAAAAATTATTGATCTGCTTATCACTATCAAAAACTTTCTAGTTTCTCAGATTATCAGGGGCGGCTAGTCTTCTCAGCAGTATATTGATGATTAGGTTGAAAAGGTAATTTGCAGGTGCTAGAAAACATGGCCAGACTGTGGGCTTGCATGTTGTGTTTTCTAGGGATGGTTGCAAGCTGGGTTTCCAAAAAAGTGTGGAGAATTTCTATGACTGTTCCTCTATAATATCCTAGTCTAGGATCCCTAGTTGAGTAAGTTCCTTTAATCTGTTTAATTATTAATTCTGAATCTCCTATGACAGACACCCTGATTGCTCCTATTTTTTAACAAGTTTAAGACCCAACAAGAGAGCCTCATATTCTACAATATTATTGGTGCATCTAAAATTTATTCTGTAGGCATGGCCTTCAACATGATCATTTTCTAAATTGTACTCCTAAACTCCTGCTTCTACTCCTAGTTTATTGACTAACCATCAAATTCTAAACGCCAAAGGATTTCATGCTCATAATTTGTGTCTGGGGTAGTAGGAACTTGTTTTACTGTGGCATTTGGGTTTTCATTTTCATCTGACTTTTCTTTGTTATCTTATATTTCCTGAATATGAACACTTGATTTTTCTTTTTCAATTTCTTTTGGTTCTGCTGCTAAAACCTCTAAAGTATTGGAAGGATTGGTTTCTGCATTATAAAGAATGAATGAATCCATATTAGAGTGTACTGAGTAGATGGGGAAATTTTGGCGTCTTTCCTAACTACTTACTACGTATTTCATTAATTTTTCTCTGTATAGTTTCTTCGGTTGTCCAAAAACTGATATAGTTGTTGGCATTATGACACAAATGTTGTCCTTGATGGCAACACACACAGATGACAGATCATAGTGCAATAGATCATTTGCAAAGAATTGATGAGCAGACTACAAAGAATGAAGAAAGAAGAGTATATATGCAGGTTCACTATATACCAAGTTGTGTACACACGCAGGTTCACTATATACCAAGTCACGTATATATGCAGGGTTGCTGTATACCAAGTAGTGTATACACGCAGGTTCACTATATACAAAGGTGCATATACACGCGGGATTGCTGATCGAAAGTCGCATATGCATATGCATGCACTTTCATGCACGGAAAAGCGTGTACATGTGGGAAAGCTTACTTTTGGGTTCGTGGTATTTAGATCTATGGTTTTGGACCTTGGTATTGCGTTCGAAGTGTTGAACCCAGGTATTTGGTCCCCAGTATTGGTTCTAAATGGTTTTGGACCATGGTATTGAGTAAGGCCTAAGACTATAAAAGGAGAAGAAGATCATTAGGCAAAGGCATCGAGAAAGTCTTGAATATCTGATGAAGCATGAGAGCCAATATGCAGGTTATGGGTTCGTGATGCTTTGCTTGGAGGAATCTTAGCTAAGGATAGATTGGGATCTAATGGATTGGAATGAATAATCTCTATATGATTTGATCTTGTTTAGTCTAGATCTATATTCTGACGCATGTAATGTTATGTAAATATTATTGTTACACAGTAATTTGTCACCGTTTGTCACCGTCCCTGTCACCCCTCTCCTGCATCTTGGAGGACTCATTCTGGGACTTGTGATAAGTGAAAAGACTTGAAACCACTTGCATCATTCACCTCTAAACATGAGCTCATATGCCCTGAAGACATCTCCTGCTCCTTGCCCTTAAAAACAACCCTTTTTACATTAGCGTTGGCCCACTGTGTTATGCCCGCGCCAATGGGGAAAATCCTATAAAAGGGGCGCGCCATTAGCGCTCTGTCCCAGAGTCGCAATCGCGCCAACCCTTTTGGGCAAAGTTTTGAACTAATCAACCTCTGAAAGTTCTATCCAACTCATTCACCAACTAAATCCAAGTTAAGTGAGGATGGTTTGGCTTCAAATATCCTTGAATGGGAAGTAGTTTGGCACCATTCGATAGAAGTTTCCAAGTGATGAAGCCAAATCCATTATTGTTGTGATTGACCTTATCTCTTCCTTTTCCTCTATAAAAGCTTGTCTCCATGGCTTGAGCAAGCTAGTTCTGATTTTAGTGGCAATACTTGTGTTGAAAGGAAGATATCAAGAGATTAGAGTTGCAAGAGCCTTCTTTGTGTCCATAAGGCTTTACCTAAGTAAGGAGATCTTGTCACCAAAGAGAGAGAGGCTTGTCCCTCATCCCTTCAAGCTTTGCAAGAATTGTGTAGCTGAGCACCGAGCCAAAGGAGGACTTGACGTAAGGACGCTGGTTGTATTCTCCTTTGTTGATTATTAATAATAGATGACTATCATTATGGTTCCATTCTCATTGTACTTGTAATGGTTGATGTTGAATTATATCCTTCCTGACCGATGTATAATTGCATATATTAGATTTCACGCTTGTGTTTGTGTTGTTCTCTTTGTGTGCAGGTGTCCATTCATGGAGATAGTGGAGGATTGTGACCGGCCAAGGCAAAGGAGCGCGGGCGACGCCTCTTCTACGAACAAAAGCGTTGGAACTCAAGTAGGTCTTCATCACCTACCTTTTATTTGCAATTAGGAACTTGCGTGATAGCATTGTTTGATTGTTGCTAGACCCGTTCTG